>CAIGRQ010040621.1:0-12789 GCA_903798375.1 Fraxinus sp. D2006-0159
AGCAATGGTTACCCCTTCACGATAATCCCAATCCTAATGTCACCCCACACGATGACGCACTAATGCTGGAATTCAAACGGGATAAGCCAATTTACCAGAGCGGACCTATCTGAATCCGTAAATTACGTGGAATATAATTTTAACACTTTAGGGCCACCACTATTCGCCCTAAAGTTTGCAACAACCAATAGAATGCCAAACTAAATCCCGGACGAGCAGGGGCAAAATCATCCAACTTTTCCCCCGTAACCTGAAACACTAAACAAAAAACATCAATACATTCAGGAAATAAAAAATAACAAACTGCCTGAAGAGACCGTCGTCGTCGCCATCCACCACGTGCCGGACCTCCAGCAGTGCCTCGGTCTACACGTTCCACCAGTGATCTTGGATTTTTCAAAAGGTCGCTCGTTTGGTCGGAAAAGTCGATTGCAGGTGCGGTTTTTGGGAAAAATATTTGGATAGTTTTCTTCTTCAACTTCTGGTCGATTTTTGGGCTATTTCTAATCAGATTTGGTTCCTATTTTTCGCCCCAACCTCAATCTGAAAGTATTTGTTGATTATGTCTTCAATTTCTCCAAATTTGGTCCGAATTTGATGAAAGAACCGAGAGTTCTCCTTCTCAAGCCAAGAAACCACGAGCTTCTCTTCTCTATCGGTTCTTGCTCAGATTTATACCAATAGCTCTAATACCATATGTTAATTTTGGGGCTCCAATAACCAATATTCCAGGCTCAGTCAATCAAGAATCGACACCACAATCAACCAACAGCTCAACCACAAACCAACACTTTCAACTTGGTTGCTCCTACCTCTAGATGGCCTACAAAGGACTTTGGAATGAGAATATTATAACCAAGAGAGTAAGCCACAAAGGCTGATTGAAAGAAGAAGAAACAAATCTCAAAAGGAGGCACAAAGCCGAGAGCACAAAGCCAAGACAAAAGAGACGGTTCTTGCTTCTAGAGAAAAGGGGCGGCTATCAATTTCTCACACAATTTGCCACAGTAACAGATGGTAGTATATAATAGGAAATGGTAGGCTTTAGGTTAGAGAATAGGTTGGGCCCAATAAGATATAAGTAGTGGGCTAGAAAATCGTAAGAGCCGTCCTAATTTGGGTTGAGCCATGAGCAGCACTAATATAATTAGGCTACTTCAAATGACCCAAGTAGGCTACGTGATTTGATTGGTTTGATTGTGGTGTCGACATTTCACTTCACTTATCGATCGAGGCCTATGAAGTATAATCCAACTAAAACTTATTTAACATCATAGCCCAGGATTTATTGGGTTTCAAAAAACCCAACAATCGGGAGCTATTCCTTTGAAATCTTCATCTATCGATGCCAAATTTGTATCAAGAATCTAAAAGATCTTCAATGTTGTCAACAAGAACTAAAATTAGTCTTGCCACCACGTGAAATTCATTCTATCGAACATATTCAAATGAACTAAGTCTTGTTTCATCAACTTGATGGTTGCCAAGTTATTTTTATCTCCATTGTAGTAGAAATATCGTTTTTAGATTGTTCGAAATATACTTCTTGAACAAGGAGAAGATCAAGAATCGAAAACTCGAACAAAGTACGAAAAGCACCAAGTTTGAGGCTTGAAACATGTATACAATAGCGTTCCCAAAATCGATATTTGTCCCCACTCGGATTGCCTTTGGGAACTTTGAAAAATTGTTTAGATTATATGAGAAGCCTTTAAGTGTTTTACGCAAAGAAATAAAGTGAAAAACTCATTAAAGAAAGAAGACCACTTAAAAAAGTGATTTTGGAATATTTTGTATGTTAGAGGAAGAAGAATGTAGATTCTAAAATGTTTTTGTGCACTTTCAAAGTGAGTCCTTATCACGTATATATAGATATTTGCATGATGAGACACAAACATTCAGAAGGGGTGCAAAGATTCAAAAAGGGATGTAACTTTTGGTTCAAAGTTCAAATAAGAAAATTTAGGTTTTTCTTGCCATAACTGCTTTTTATTTTTTATCAAGCTCGTCAAATGATGCCCTGCAATAATCATTTATTTGAATAATTCCAATAGGCAATGCTACTAGGGATTCCAACTCTACCTTCTAGATGATCAGAAAGCTTTTATATTCCTTAATGTCTATTTGGTTCTCTTCTAAAAACATTTCCAAAGTTTCGTTGAGTGATGGAATACTCTCGGACACATTTGAATAACACGTTTCTTATTTGAAAAAAATGGAAGGTATGTTCCCATGTTTTGAGGGACATTTGATTTCCCTCATGCTGTAACTGATGGCACTATTGATACTTTTTTTTTTAATGGATGCTTATCATTTTGACATATTCCTTTTTTTTGGTGGGCTAAAGCTCGCTTTCATGATTTTGATTGACTCCCAACTTTCGCTATTTTGAGGCTAGTCCACAATGATCATTTCTAAGGATAGTTGTGAATGGTGGATCTTTGATAGATTTTAGACATTCACCATTTTGGGATAGTCCGCAATGATCATTGACTTGATAGTTGTGAGTAATCGATCTTTTGTCGAATCTAGATATTCACCTTTTTGGGATAGTTCGAGATGTCATTTATTTACGAGAGGTTGCTTATGAATTGTTCAATTGTTTCCTTATGATCAAAGTTTTTGCCTTAGGCTATAAAATCACGTGAAAAATTCATAAACAACCTTCAAGTTATGTCACCAAGTTTATTCATCCACATATTTAATATTAGATCGATGTGAGCACATTAGTCAATGCGATCACAATAAACTTTTGTCGTAAGATACATACCCTCAAACTTATTCTTTATTTACTCTCTTAAGGTGTAAATTCTAAATGTTGAATTCTTTTTACTCATTCATTTCCCACTCAAGTTCGGTTAGGTTTTACCCCATGATAGTCACTACTTTAGTTGTGTTGATTCTCTTTAGATTTGAGTGTCTCAACCTCTAAACTTCACTTAAACATGTGTTAGGAATTTTAAGAGGTGATATGATGCGATATGAAGTATAGATTGCACAAAGAAAAACAAGATTAAAAAGAAAACAAACAAGAAGATGAATTGGCAGAGGAATAGAATGCTTCATTAAAAACTAATTGAGAGAGAATGCAATTTATGCAATATTCTGCTTACAAAACTAAATGAAGAGTTCACTATTTATAGGGGAACCGTCCAAACCCCTAAAACATTGTAACGAGGCCGAAAAATCACGTAAAATCGAAAAATAAGGAAAAAGATTCTTGGCCCATCTTCGCTCGAGCAATAATCTGACGAAAGCCTATCATTCGAGTGACGGCTCAGCGACAGGCTAGCGACGGATTCACTGTTTCAATTTTGCTCCTCTCGCTCAAGCGGGAGTCGAGCGATAGTCCAGCACCGTCAACCCGTCTTTTTTCCTTCTTGGACTCTATTTTGACATCTTCAAGCCCAATGCTCTAAATTTGGACCCTATTTTAGTCACAAAACTCAACAATCTCCACCTTGACACAAATTCCAGTGCAACGGACGAAGCTCCAAAATTTCTCCACCTATTAAAAATAAGTCCGACTGCAGTGAAACACATTGAACTCTTTAAACTGAACCAAACATCTCCAACATGCAAAAGTACTCTTACTCTTCCACTATATCCAAACCTGAATACAAATGAACCTAACCCCCGGATTCCCAAAATTCACAATGAATTCAAAATTTACTAAACAGGGTTGAAAGACACGCTATAGCAGAATCTCCACTAAATGCTTTAACTAAAGGCCCCTAGCTAGACTCGTTACCTTCAACAACTCCAAAAGCATGCATATCCAGATCAACATTCTCGTACCTATTTTCAACGGGTCTTTCCCTATCCGTTGAATACAATGGAATCGCAGACTGTGGTGACAAAGCGGAATTATCCATATCTCCCAAACTCAGCAGAGTAGTATTCTTCAAATTGGACCCAGAGTCACTTCTCAACGGTACTGTACCAAACTGTATTTCCACCACGGTACCAAACCTATTCTGATGTTTCTTCACTAATTCTGCCCGACCTTGCAAGATGTATAATTACGACTTTCTCCACCCCTCCAATACAACACGGACACCCTTCCGAACTTTCATGGCTCCACTTGCACCAAAAAATGTATACCCTCTTGAATCAAGGGTACTTAGCGAGATTGTGTTCTTTTATAAGTCTAGAACATGTTGACCTGGCCAAGTGGTCTGATTGTTCTATCCACCAATTTTAATTTGACTCTTCTAATATCAGCTACTCGACAAGAGTCATTGTTTTCTAGGACAACAACACCTTGTGTCACTGTTTCATATGATTCAAACAGATCCCGATTGGGACTCAAATGAAACGTACAAGCAGTATCCAAAATCCACTCTTCGACGGCTTGGATTCCACTTCAGAAATTGTCAGAAGATCTCCCTCATTTACATAGTTCTCTGCGATGTCGTTTCACCTGAAGTCTCTGATTGCTTTACACAATTTGCAGCTGAATCACCCTTACCCTGCAACTTCTTGCAATCCCTCTTGATGTGTCCTTTCTTCTTACAGTAAAAGCAGACCTTAATGCTGAAATTCACTCTCGACTTGCCCTTTCATCGATCACCACAAACCACAAGAGCTTCATCATCTCTGGAACCAACTCCAACCAAATACTTCAACTTCTCCTTTGAGAACAAAGCATCATATGCTTTTTCAATGGTGAGTATGTCACGACTGTTCAGAATCGTGTTCCTAAACGATGAAAATGAACCAAGAAGCGAGCACAATAGGATTAAGGCCATGTCTTTCATCATATTTTACCTCTAACGTCTCCAGATCAGCGATAATTTCCTTAAACACGGCCAGATGATCTTCCAGTGATTGGCTTTCTATCGTGCGAAGAGAATAAAGCCTTTACTTCAAATGCAATTTGCTGGTCAGACTTTTGATCATGCACAATTGTTTCAGTTTCAACCATAATGCACATGTTGTCTTCTCCATCAAGACGTCCTAAAGAATGTTGTTAGACAGATGAAGATGAATATGCGAAAGTGTCTTGCGATCCTTTTGTTGCTTCTTTTATGTTGTCCAAGTTGTGAGCACCTTGTCAAATCCCAACAAAGCATCATCCAAATCCATTTGCGCCAATATAGCTCTCATCTTTACTTGTCACAACGAAAATCTTGTACTGCGATCCAATAGCGGAATGTCATACTTCATTGAAGCTATCGATCAAAAAATCTCGAATGAATCAAATCATTGCTCTGTGGGAATACTGAACCTTAGCTCTGATACCACTTGTTAGGAATTTGAGAGGTGATATGGCGTGATATGTAGTCTATATAAATCGCACAAAGAAAAATAAGATTAAAAAGAAAACAAGCAAGAAGATAAATTGGCTGAGGAACGGAATACTTTATTAAAAATCAATGGAGAGAGAATACAATTTATGCAATATTCTACTTACAGAATTGAATGAAGAGTCGACTATTTATAGGAAAAACGTTCAAAATCCTAAAACATGGTAACTAGGTCAAAAAATCGCGTAAAACCAAAAAATAAGGAAAAAGATTCGCGGCTCGTTGCTAAAGTAAAGCTCGAGCGATAATTGCGAGAGAGCCTGTCGCTTGAGCGACGGCTCAATGATAGGCTAGCGACGGATTTTTTGTTCCAATTTTGCTCCTCTCGCTCGAGCAGGAATCGAGCGACCGTCCAGCGTCGTCAACCTATCATTTTTCCTTATTGGACCCTATTTTGATATCTTCAAGCCCAATACTTTAAAACGTGAAGCCCTGGACCGAATTTGGACTGAATTTGGATCACAAAACCCAACAACAAGTATTCTCACTAAAAATAAAAATTCACAAGTAATTATCCAAGATTAAACCGAGCAAAGCAATATTTGTAGTGATTTTATCATCGTTTCAACACACTTTGATGTGTTTTTATTTTTTATGGTGTCACTTCTTCAATTTTTGGGATATGTTATTGGTTTTTTATGGTAGTTTTCGCTCTACACTATAGGCAGCCTTCTTTTTTGGTAGATAGTCTTCTAAACATTGGTCATGGATAAGGTCAGATTACTCGAAATTAGCTCCACGCGACAATATAGGCAACTTTTTTCTACATGCCTCGATCAGTGCATTGCCTTTCACTTTACTTTTTTAGAATAATTAATTTGGATCAAAACTCTTAGTTTATGAGCATTCTCTAAGTTCTACACCTTAGTCAAAAACACTCCACACAATATATTCACGCACGAAATCAACATATGTTTGATAACTTTTAACAGTGGTTTAACCACCACGAATCTATCCTTTAATGATTATGGAATTAAGATATATGGTTTTGGATTTTGCACAACCTAAATTCAAGCGTTGTTAAACAAATCTATTCAAGTAACCACTTAAAAAGTATAAGGTGACTAAATATGAATATCGTGCTCAAAGAGTATCAAATCTAATACGAATAAGCTTAAAAAGAATCCTATTTTCATAACCTATTAGTAATTCATAAATCACACAAGTTATCCCGATCATATCAACAAAAACCAACAAGGCTAACCAACCACACAAGCACACATTAAAGCCATGAAATGCTTTTAACTTTTTGTGTATTTTTCATGTATATAAAGTGGCAAACATGAAAAACAACCATGCAATATCCTTTTTTAGGCCTAATTGTAGCACCCTAAATTTTATTGATTTAAATTCGGAGATATTACCGATATCATTTCATAATCATACATAAAGCGGAAATCTTTAATTGAAGATTTAAACTTGAATAAATTTAAAATTTCACAATATCCAATTAATCCTAAAACATTAAATCACAAAACTTTAAGCGTTCATTGAGAATACAAGAAATACTAATATCTAAACGAAAAGAAAAAATAATTTACTGATGGTTCCTTTGAAAATGTTTTACTTGGCAATCCGCGCACCATTCAACCACCATCCACGTTGAACCGATCTAACCTGAAAGATTAGAATTTTTGAAGGAATGAGTATTTTAAATCCAGTAGGATACGTGCGTCCAAAACAATATAATAAATTTTTAAATCAATCGAATGCTCTAACATTTCTTCGCAAACAATTGAGAAAACCCGAAGGAAATCTCACATTTCATTTCATCAAGACCCGCAAGTCAATTAGCATTTCATGAAATAATTTACGTAAAAAAAAAATTATAATATTGCAAGGACAATCAACTTGCTCATGGTATCCTAACTCGTTAGATCAAACGTATTCTTTGAAAGAAGGTATGATTGAATGTTCCAAAACATTTTCCTAATTCCTTGGCTGCGGATGGAGAATTTCTTTCCTTTTGAAATAATGTGTTCCCCCAATCTAACTTTTTGCATGGTATAAATATGGCAGATTCCCTATTGAAAGTGGAATTATAAAAAAAATACGTGCCTGGAGATTTAAGTTGATCTAGAATTTGTGATGTATGATAAAGTTTGCATTGTGTTGAAATAATTTGTTTATAACCAAAAAGCAAGGAAATCTTTACACTTGCAGCAAAAGGAATGCAACGGCAGAGTCCCAGAAGAAAAGTGATAGAATTGGTTTTTGATTCCAGCCCACTACAAAGTTAATTTCCAATACGTACCTAATGATGGTGGGATGTCAAAAGGGATAACACAATTTGGATATGATTAAACCTCTTCAAATTAAAGATAAACGTGATTACCTAATAAAATATTATACCCTATCACAAATTATCTTCAAAAGGTACATAAAAAAAACCTATTAAATACATTTCTTTGGATTGAAATAACTTGGGCTTAACTCATATGAAATTATATTTTCTCGAGCCCAATTTACGTTATTTAATGTGAGCTACAAAATGAGCCCAATGTTGGTATACTTATAATCACTCTATCAATACCCAAATATTTGGTGCCCAAAAAAAACATAAAAATTTAAAACGTGCTTTATTTTAGTCCCTCAACTTTCAAAATAATAAAATATAATATATAGAACAAAATTTTATTCATTTATTTATTTTTTTTCAAAAAATTTAAGGCGCTACAATCTCCCATCCTTGAAAGAATTTCGTCTTCAAAATTACTTATCTAGTGAAGAGTCCTGGGAACATGGTCTTGATCTCCTCTTCTCCAGGCTTTCTAGCTAATTACCTCATTTTCAAAACATCACATTGTCGTGTAAATACTTCCCAACCAATCCACTCCATCAAAACCTTTATCTCTAAAAGGTGCGTGTGGGCTGTAAATTCTTTTCCATTCATTAACTATCCTAGTCGTTGATTGGTATAAGTATACTGCCTAATGGGATAATAACTTCTAGAAGACTAATGACTTCTTCACCAACAGTGTGAGATTTAGAAATAATAACCTTAGAACAAAGGGAAAAGTAATTTATGAATATCTAAGGGCATAAGCACGTAGTTTAGTTATTAATAGACTACATGTCATCGTATCTTGATTCTCCGTTGCTTTCTGTTGGGTATAGGCAAAGATTCTGGCTACTCCCTTTTTACTTTGCTCATTGTCTCTTCTTGGTAGGGGTTCATAGCAATTAGTATTATGACCTTGCTTTCCACATTGATAGCAAACATTCTTTCCATGCAGACACTTCACTTCTATGTGATTTATTGCACTTAGAACATGGAGTCAGAACACTATTAGGCTTACCTGAACCTGACCACCTTTCAAGGTTTGCCCTCTTGTTTTGTTCATTTCCTTTACCCTCGTAATGCCCATTCCACTTCCTCTTTCCCGAAAACTTAGTACTTTCTTGAACTGATCAATTTCCAGTCGATTTGAAATTGCTTGAGCCCGTTGTAGAACCTAACTGTACGTGGTGAAGTCATACGATGCCATGATTCCTCCAATTTCTGGCCGTAGACCGAGTTCGAACCTTCTAGCTTTCTTTGCCTATGTCCACTAAGTGTGGTGCGTACCTAGAGAGTTGTTCGAACTTTCTCTCATAATCCTCAAGCTTCAAAAGCCCTATTTCAGTTGAAGAAATTATGTCTCCTTTCGGTCCCTCAGAGCTTGTGGGAAGTATTTTTCCATCACTTCATCCTTGAATTTTGTCCAAGTCAAAGCACTTTGTTGAACTTCTATTCTAGTGCGCAATGCTGACTCCCACTAGTGGCCTGCAACATCAACTAACATGAATTCTGCATATAATACCTTTTGAGAATCAGTGCAAGAAAGACATTTGAAGATTCGCTCCATTCCTCAGCTGCCAATGGGTTTGCCTTGCCATCAAAGGTTGGGGGTTTGTAGCAGCGGAATTGTTCCACAATTGAACTGATATTGTTAGCATTTGCATTCTGGGGACCAGCCTTCACTTGTTGTCTACCTAAATCATGTATAGCCCTTAGCAAATCCTTGATGATGGTAGATTGGTTTTGTTGTTGTCTCGACATTTTCTTAACACAAATAAAATTTTTAATTTAGAAATATTTGATAACACAAAATAATAATAATAATAATAATAATAATAATAATAATAATCTTTATGATAGCAAAAACTAAAAAATTTCCAATTCTTTAGGTATTTGCTTTAAAAAAAAATTATAACTAAATATCAATTAACTAAATAAATGAATAGAATTTCCCTACTTAAGTAAATAACATCTACTTCTAATATCTATGAGTCCTAAAAATCTGCTTTTAGTGGACTCTCATCATCCGACGTAATGCATGACTCGGGCTCAGAATCTATAACCAAATCCATGAAATTTTATGGCTCGAGCTCTTGCTCAAGGTCTTCCAGCTCTAGTTCAATTTCCTCCTCTGGCTCTTCCTCTTGGTCCTCTTCAGGCTGTTCTTCTGGCTCTGGTTTTGGTTCAGGTTCTGGCTCGAGTTGAGGCCTTGGCGCTAGTTCTTGTTGTCTATGGTTCCACAAGATTATGATCCCTTAAAATCAATCATGTCCCAATCTTTTTACAATATAGCCTATAATCCATATCTCTCACGAAGTAAGTCACGTCCCTCCATTGAGGTCGCATAGTGCTTATAAGATAGTATATCAATGGGACTGTTCCCTCATTATATCCGAAATATCTAACTTGCTCCCACTTAGACAGAAAATCTTCAACATGTTCAACAAATGTTCGCTCCCATCTTACTTCATAATTTATGTAATTCTTGATAGCGATTTGAGCACGTTGCAAGTATGTTAGGCTATTCCCAGGCGGATTAGTTGTTTTTCCAAGTCCTAATCATATGACAAGTATAACTTCAATTATGCTAAATCTTTGGAGTGACAGTTTATTTCATCGCATAAACAATATTTAAAAAAACAAATCAACTAATAAGTCACGCAAGGTAAGCATACTTATACGTTTCATAATATGAAGCAATATGACTCATAATCATACAAAAATATTTCATTTATTACCCGAAAACAATTGGAGAGTGGTCGAATAGTAGCGTCACATGCCAATGATTCTTTATAATTAAGACTTTATCCTTAAACTCCTAAAGTTTATGAAATTACTTCCTCTAAACCCTATTAAAAAAAAAGGATTTTCTTAATTTTTTTCTTTTTTGAAAGGTTTGAAATTATTGTCTTTATCTCATTAATTTGAATAACGCGCAATCAACAGGCTTCCAGATGAAGAGAGAGGGGGAGGGGGGTCACAACGGACCGCTTAAATCTCAAATCTTTCTTATACAATTTAGGTTTTTTTGACAAAGTCTTTCAAATTTACAATTATGCAAATCAACAAGATTCTAACAATAAATCAAACATGAAATCTCTTAAGATGTGAATTTTTTTTTTTTTTTTTACTGGTAAAAATTTTTAAAACATCACCAAGGACTAAAGCTAAACATAAAAATAATTATCACATGTGAATCTTAAACAAATCAACAATGAGCGTTAAATAATAACAATTTAAATTCCAAACTACTATTATTCATAATTTATATATATATTTTCTTTGTTGTTCACGATAAAACCCCTTCCTTTTTTGTCACTGTAAAAAAAATAATAATAATAATTTCCCAATGTTCACTGTTCATCTTTTTTTTTTTCGTCAAGACTCAAGTGATGAAAAAAAAAATACATATGGGTCTACAGGAAATTAAACATAATGTTCTGATACTAAACTGTAAAGCCCCAAATTTTATTGATTTAAATTTTGAGGCGTGTTACCGATATCATTTCATAATCACACATAAAGTGAAAATATTTAATTGAAGATTTAAACCTGAATAAATTTAAAATCTCATAATATCCAAATTATCCAAGAACATTAAATCATAAAACTTTAAGCGTTCATAGGAAATCTAAGAAATACTAATCTCTAAACAAAAAGAAAAACAATTTACTGATGGTTCCTTTGAAAATGTTTTACTTGGCAATTCGTGCACCATTCAGCTACCATCCACATTGATCCGATCTAACCAGAATAGTTAAATTTTTTGAAGGAATGAGTATTTTAAACCTAGTAAGATACGTGAGTCCAAAACAATATAATGAATTTTTAAACATAAATTTATGACATTCCATACCAACATTTCATTAAGAGTAATCGGAGATCAATCAATACTCTAACACATTTCTACGCAAACAATTGAGAAAACCTGAAAGAAATCTCACATTTCATTTCATCAAGACCCGCAAGTCAATTAGCATTTCAAGAAATAATTTACGTAAAAAAAATTATAATATTACAAGGACAGATCAATTTGCACATAGTATCCTACCTCGTTAGATCAAATGTATTCTTTGAAAGAAGGTATGATTGAATATTCCACAACTTTTCCTAATTTCCTTGGATGCGAATGGAGAATTTCTTTCTGTTTGAATTAATGTGTGCCCCCATTTTGACTTTTTGCATGGTATAAATAGGGCAGATTCCCTATTGAAAGTGGAATTGTAAAAAAACACGTGCATGTAGATTTTGGCTGATCTAGAATTTGTGATGTATGATAAAGTTTGCATTGTGTTTAAATAATTTGTTTATAACCAAAAAGTAAGGAAATCTTTACACTTGCAGCAAAAGGATTGGAACGGTAGAGTGCCAAAAGAAAAGTGATAGAATTGGTTTTTGATTCCAGTCCACTACAGAATTAATTTCCAGTACGTACCTAATGATGGTGGGATGTCAAAAGGGATAACACAATTTGGATATGATTAAACCTCTTCAAATTAAAGATAAACGTGATTACCTAATAAAATATTATATCCTATCACTAATTATCTTCAAAAGGTAATTTCTTTGGATTGAAATAACTTGGGCTTAACTCATATGAAATTACATTTTCTCGAGCCAAGTTTACGTTATTTAATGCGAGCCACAAAATGAGCCCAATGTTGGTATACTTATCATTACTCTATCAATACCCAAATATTTGGTGCCCAAAAAAAAACATAAAAATTTAAAACATGCTTCACTTTAATCCCTCAACTTTCAAAATAATAAAATATAATATATAGAACAAAATTTTATTTATTTATTTCAAAAAATTTCAGGCACTACACTAATAAACGATGACCCCTTATTACAAACAAAATGTGCCTAAATCTAAATGCAAACCTAGGTAACATACAATGCAAATACTCGAAGCATAATGAATAAAGGGAATGAAATTGGATTTCTTCCAATAAGTCTTAATTTGGAATCTTCAACTAGACTTTGTTGAATAGATAATCCTGGTAGTTTAAAGCGGACTTCATCAGCAAAGCATTGAGCACAATGTTCAACATTGTCAACCCTTTTCTCAATTCTCCTAACTTGTAGAGCTCATTTTATATCGTTGAGGTTTCCAATTATTCTACCTATTCCTTTTCTATGAGGGCACTTTTCTTGATCTTTTACTATCTTTTATTATTGTGAAGGATTATACACCGA
>CAIGRQ010040651.1:0-15512 GCA_903798375.1 Fraxinus sp. D2006-0159
AAATTGACCCGAATGCCTTAGTATTTCATGCCAAAAATTTATATAAACATCAAGAAATAAAAATTTATTACTTTACACTAATGTATTCTTACCTCAAATTGATACCAAGTAAAATTGAAATGTGATTTAGAGTGATAATATGTAAAAGAATAGAGTGTGTATTAGAAAAGAATTTATGAAATTTCTCATGAAACAATCTCATCTCATCTCACACCACGTATATATACATCTCCCACACGTAACTCCAATTGACTCAAAAGATTTTTAGATTAATTAAAAATTAATTAAATTAAACTCCCTAGTTAAGTTAATGGTAATTAGGGGTAATTATAATATATCTTTTCAATTCCTAAAACCGACATTAAATTGATTATTTTATTATTTTGTTTATTAATAAAATATAAAATTTAGAATAATTTCTTCCTGTCAAAATAACTCGATTATAATTATTCCAAAATTATTTCTACTTAAGCCAATTTATGTTATTTAACACGAGCTTCAAAATGAGTATAATATCGATATTTTTTTTTATCAACATCTGAANTAATTAGGTTTAATTATAATATGAATTAAGCTACTTTGCCCGAATTGATTGCCCACTTTGTTGACCTACACTCACATGGGGTATGGGACCGACGTGAATAAAAAATGGAAAAAAATTCTCCCCCCCTCCCCCCGCCCACCCCATGTATGTGCTCGGTCAGGGAGGGTGTCCCTCCCTGGTAATGCAGCACTTCTCTTATAATATATCTTTTCAATTCCTAAAACCGACATTAAATTGATTATTTTATTATTTTGTTTGTTAATAAAATATAAAATTTAGAATAATTTCTTCCTGTCAAAATAACTTGATTATAATTATTCCAAAATTATTTCTACTTCAGCCAATTTATTTTATTTAACACGAGCTTCAAAATGAGTATAATATCGATATTTTTTTTTATCAACATCTGAAATACTTAAATATACGACCCAAATAACTTACGATAAATTCTAAAAATTATACATAAGCAAAACAAATAATTTATGTAAATAAGTGAGTCGAGTTTATCGTTTCAACTTTTAGACTTTAGTGTGACGACCAATCTAGACATGAACTATTCATTTGCTAAATGTTCAATCTTAAATTTAGCCCATAGAAAAATAAAATAAAAATTCGGGGTGTTACAATACGAGAGCCTTGTAAAGTTCACAATTTTTCTTAAAAGTCTCAATTGAATACAATAACTAGGACACTTAAAAATGATTGATCAATAAGCAATTTTGATTTTAAATTATTTATTTATGTGCTTCATCCATTCAATTTTAACCAAGCTTTTAACCACCCACAATGGTATTTATCTTTAGCTTTTGATGGGCAAAATGGATCAATCTCTCGATTTCAATGTAACAAGCGACTTCGTGTCACCATAGCTTTAAAAGGGGGTTAAATATCTCAATTGCTATAAAACATTTTCAAATATTTTTCAATTACTATAGTACTTTCTCAAATATTTTCATTTTTCATTAAACTTTAAAATATCTCTGAATTGTAATTTATAAAAAAAAATTATCAGTTGCCATTGAAATTTAAAAGTCCTTCGAGCCACTGAACTTATTGAAATATTATCACATTTGTCTCTCGTTCACTAATTTAAAAGTTAATGAGTTAATCAAAATGTCATCATATACATCATTCTATCTACCATGTCGTATAGTTTGTTAACTTTTATAGTGGAGTGATAGAAGGCGAATGAATAACATTTTGACAAGGTCAATGTCAATTCAAAAAACTTTTAAAGTTCCTGAAAAAGTTCAATGCTAACTCAAAAGAAATTTTAAAGTTCAATGACCATTGACATATTTTTGAAAAAATTAGCATCAATTGAAATATTTAACTCTTAAAAGAAATTTCAACGAAACGCTCTAAATACAAAATCTCTTTATTTTAAAGAGCCAATACTTAATAATAGGTTCCAAAAGATTCTATATTTTAAATTATTTAAAATAAAAGGCGACTCTTCAAATTTTTAGAGTAAAACTTACTTCTCAACGTCCAAAAAACTCCTCAACGTCCAAAAAACTCCTTAAATACACAACTCTCTATTTTAGATAAGCAAATCTTAAAAAAAAAATTAAGTGACTAAAGATTTTACTTTTTAATTATAACTATTCATACTTATAATATTGCATTTAGAATCCGTTTGATTGCAAATGTGGAAAATGGGTGGAAAGAAAATGTTTTACATGGAAAAGATTTGCCTAAAAATTGTTTTACTTGGAATTGTAATTAATTGTGTTTGATTGATATAATTTTTCATGGAAAATGCTGAAAGTTTATTTTTCTCACCAAAACATTAAGAATATATTTTCCTCAAAAATGTGGAAAATGAGAAAAGGAGGAAAAAAAATTTCCGAGAAAATTTTGCCTATCAAACATTACAAAAGTTGGAAAATAGATAGAAAATATGGCGTATCAAACAAACCTATATCTTGTTTTATCCTCATTATTTCTAAAATACATTTTTTTCTCTCTTCTTTTCAATCATACATTTTTCAATAAAAAAATAAATTCTTAACTTTTTCTTATGTTTTGACCACATATTTTCCATCAATCCATTATTTCAAATATATTCTTACAATAAAATGGGACTCAAACAAGTTTTTAGTAAGTTATATATTTTAATACTCTACTTATTAAATTATATTGAAATTAAAATTGAGAAAGTCTCGAAATAGAAACTGCTCTAAAATGCGAAAATGGAGCGCACTACAAATTGAGGGATAGACAACCAGCCTTTCGGCGCGATTTTAAGCTGCTTTATGAGGTTGAGGCCCCACATTTTTTTACAGGGTAACAATGGCTGGGACCCACTAGAAAACCCACTTATTTGTTTGTCAAAGCAGCTTTAAATGGGAATAAAATAAGGATTAATCGTCCCTACGAGCATGGCGAAATGATAAAGTATGAGGGTTCTTCACGTAACATCGGAGGTTCGAATTTTCGCGATAGCTGGAAAGCAACATTTATATTAAAAGACAGATAATCTATGGTGGAAAAATTATGATACGTTTTGTTGTCTCTTCAGGAAACTTGTTAGCACGTAGCAATGGGAGGTCTATAGGGAGGAAAATCTCTTCCCGAATGTCCAGCTCAAGTAAGTATAAGTTGTGATCGCGTCCGAATTTACCCGGGTGTCGAACCAAGGGGAAGACTGTCACTTTTCAAGATTAGTCGAGCGAAACTCGAACACCCAAGATATAAATAAATAAATAAATAAAATAAGGATTAATCTTCAAAGAACTCAAAAGCATCACTACGAGTTCCGCCCCATAAAAGGACTAACTTCGCTTTTATTATTTACTACCCTTTCTATTGAAGGAATAGTTATTGATTATCAAACTAATATATATTATCATAACTGCTACTTATAAGAAAATTCAAGATGAAAAAATAATTAATTTATTTATTTCGGGAATCAGAAATTTGATTTTAATGAATCAGTAATAAATTTGTTTTCCTGCGCTACGTTGTTTAACTTTTCTCTTCCACACTGAAGATTTTATTTTGCCGTTGTATTGATTTATATTCTGAGTTAGTTATACTACAGTAATGAATAGAGGTCAAAATCGCTTGAATAAAATTTGTGAAATTCAACGATTTCAAATTTCTTAACCCTATGCATACACGCATCCATCATGTTCACTCTCCACCTGTACAATTTACACGTACACGCCTCGTTCTTCTCGAACAAGAAACTTAGATGTGACACTTGGAATAATATTGAGGTGCCGTCTCCGAATTTTCCTCTTGGCGGTTTGAAGCGACAACCACATCTATAAACACAAACGAAAGTAACAGAAAACAAATATATTACCTCTACTCCACAGTCTCGCACGATGAATTACATAAAAAAACAGCAAAAAAGGTCCTTAATGAACCTACCATCAGAAATTTTGGTTGAGATTCTGTCGAGGCTCCCTGCCAGAGCCGTATTCCGATGCAAATGCGTGTGCAAAACCTGGCTCGAGATATTATCCGACCCTCAATTTGTATCCTTGCATTTTGCCATTGCTCGTGCTCGTCCAGGCCTCGTTGTCCATCAAATTGAAATGTTCAAGAATTTCTTTAAGTTAGTGGATTTTGAAGATAAGATTGATCACCACGATCTTGATCAAGATTCACTTGTGAAATTTGATCTCAAGAGGGTGAGTGAATCCACAGATGCAAATATAGTTCTTGATGGCTCTGTTAATGGCTTGTTGTGCTTGAGGAATACAAATTACGAACACGAAACTGTTTACATTTGTAATCCCATTACGAGGGAATATGTTAGGCTCCCGGATCCTGAGGGAGTCGTTCGGTATCATAGCATAGTCACCTATGGATTCGGGGTAAGCAGAGTAGCTGGTGAATACAAAGTGGTTCGAGTTTGTCACGACCAGGTTCTTGACCCGATTAGCCAAGCATGTATAAGAATTCCGCGGTCCGAATGTCAGGTTTACACTCTAGGAACTCGATCGTGGAGAACAATTAATGAAAATATGCTGAATTTTGCATATGGTGGTCGCTGTCGTTCTGTTGGGTTGTTTTTCAACGGGAATGTTCATTGGTTGATTCAAGATTTAAATGAAGATACTCATGAATTAATTTCATGTTTTGATCTTGAGAACGAAGCGTTTCGACCATTCCCATCTCCATTTCTAGGCAGGCAAGGACTTCTGGTGAGTCTCGGAGTTTTACAGGATCGACTGTGTTTATGCGATAATACTTCGTTTTTAGAGATCAACATCTGGGTTATGAAAGAATATGGAGTGGAGAAATCGTGGACTCGAGAATTTGTCATCGGAAAAATGACAGAGCTAATTGGACCAACATTAGAAGTAGTTTATCCATTGAAGGTTTTAAAAGATGGTGTTATTACGGTGTTATGGGGTGATTTCTTTATGCTGTACTGTTGCAATAAGAGTAACTTCGGGCAAGAAGTCGATATGGAACAATCAAGAGGGCCTAATAGAATCGAGGCGATGCTTCATGTTTCAAGTTTATTTTCGCTAAAAAAAATTGGATTGGAGAATGTTAATAGCTTTTGATTGCGCAACAAAAGATCAAGTCTATCGATAGTTGTACTATGTGACATATATATAACGGTTTGTAATTTGGTGTATTAATGTGTGTAGTTTTTATTGACTTATGTATTAAATCACAAATTATTATCACGTACTGTGACTATCGGTAGTCTTTACTGCGAATAGCCATTAGCAAAATGTGTGTTAGACACGTGTATAATTATTTTCATTTTGGATGTAGTGTGAATTATTGTGTAAATTGTAATATGCTCTTGTTGGCCTCGAAAGATGGCTCCGACACATAGCCAACATAATAAGTCTTCAACTCAACTCTTCCTTGCACACGTAGCCCAACGTCAGTCGCCCGTGGCCTTTCCTGGTGGGATTGAGAGCAGCCGCGAGCACTCCAACAGTCAAGTTAGTTTGGTTCAACTGGAAAAAGCTAACCGGCGATAGAACACTTGTCGGGAGGTGGTTGATAAAGTGTGTGAAAATAGGGTGCCAATATGTGAGGGAGAGAAAATGATATCAAGTTTGCTGTGTTTGTTGGAGAGAAAAATGAGATTCAAATCCTTCTTCAGGCACAAGTAGGGTGTATTTATACCAAGGATTGGAAGAAGAGAGCCATCGGATGAGAAAGCACGTGTTGTCAGTTCCTCAGGGCTCGTCCTTTCCTATGTGTCAATCGTCTTTCCATAAGTTGGCTGATATTGAATGTATCTGACAAATGCAGCTGAATTGACCGTTTGAGTCCTGTCACACGTCCCATCAGTCAGAGATTTGACAGTGGGAAGATCTTTGTTGGGGCGATGCGAGGCGGAGTGGAGTTGAAGAAGCGGAGTACGGGAAACTAAATTATTCAAACATTCCGTCAATTTTTATCAAATTCTACTTAAAAATTTGACTTTAATCTCCATCAAATAGGGACTAAATTATTTGGGTTTTGTTATTTGTACACCCAGTGTACGCACTTAGCAAAGCCCAAGTTATCTTCACTTGGCCCCACATAAATGTTGCCTAATAGGTGGGGCCAGATGGTGCAGCCCATTACTTTGGCGGGGAGATGTTCTCCGAATAGTGATGGCAAAAAAACGCGCCACGTCCTGTCCCGCCCCACCCCGCCCAGAATGGGGCAAAGAAAACCCATATCGACGGGTTGGTGGGGAGGGGGTGCCCTACTCTTCGAATCCGCCCCGTGAAGAAGAAAAAAATAATTAACTACAAATTTTAAAAAAAATAGTTAACTGAGAATTTTTTAAAAAATAAAATAAAATAAACAGGGTAGGAAATGGGGCAAGCCTGATCTTCGAACCCGTCCCGCCCCGTCTAAGGTGGGGGCGAGGCGGGATAGGGGAGTGGCGGGGCGGGGCAGGAAGGGGGTGCTCCGCCCCGTTGCCATCTCTACCTCCGAACTACTTTCCTCGGTGTATCACCCTTGCTAATAGAAGAATGCCGAAATTAGTGGTGACAATGGGCCGAACCGGCTTGGCCCTTACCCGCATGACCCCGGCTCGTGCGAGTGCTAATAGAAAAATACCAATTATGCTCGGCCCTTACCCGCATGAGCGAGCACGAGCCAAGCTGGACTGGCTCTTTGGTTTACGGGCGAGCTCGGCTCGTGCCCCGAGCTCACCGCTCGTGGGCGCTCATCGAGCCGAGCTAAAGCTCGTTGGCTCGTCCATTTTTTTTATTATTATATAAGATAAGCATTTTTGGGAAAAAAAATTGATTTTGGGCGAGCCGGCCTACTCAGCTCGTGCTTGAGTCCGTCTTTTTTACAAGTCCGAGCGTGTTCATGGCTTGTCAAAACGAGTAGAGCCGACAAGCCGGCTCGGCTCGTTTGCCACCCCTAATGCCAATGGGGGGACATGAAGGATGCCAACGGGTGGTACAACATGTCCCCCCTCCGGACAGGGATGAAGATGTTCTTTTGATCGCCTAATAAAGTCAAAAGTTATAATTACTAAGATTTAAAATTTTTTTTTATACACCAAATTCAATATACTGATATTTAGGTTCTTATATCGCGTTTGATACGCTGCATTTAGAGTGTGTTTGGTAGAACTCAAAAGTCAATTAAAATTAAAAATATAGTCGTTATTGGGTCTCACTTATCTAATAAAAGTCAACAATAACGACTAATTTTTCAATTTTAATCCGATTTTAATCTCTACCGAATAGGCCCCAAATATGAAGTTGAGTAGTCACGGTGAAACAAAATAATAATGTTATTAGGGCCTACCAATTATTAAGAGCCCATTTGGTACCTGTTAAAATCCAATTAAAATTGAAAATATAGTCGTTATTGGGTCTCACTCGTCTAATAAAAGTCAACAATAAAGACTAATTTTTTAATTTTAATCCGATTTTAATCTCTACCAAACACACTCTTAATATAGTTAACTAGAAGAAGCAAGTAGATCTCTTCCTTTTTTCTTTTATAAATTTAAAGAGCGTAATTCTCACATAGCGTAGCCTTTACTAGTAATTTAAGAAAATGCTTTCTTATACAGCAAAGAGATTTGATTTAGCTGAAAAAAGAAATTGGATAAACATCAAACAGTGACATCAATTTTATCCATTTCATGAAATTCTTTCAAATAATTTCAAAAATACTTTCTTACAAGCAACTTTTGCTTTAAAGGTATCTTAGTCCAAAACTTGTACCATAATTGTAGGCTGATTGATTTGGATTCTAAGTAATGTTTTAAAAGTGAAGCATAATAATGGTATGTACACACTTGACTTTATATGGTGCACTGTTTATGTTAGCCTCAATTTCTGTAGGGGTAACGTGGTCAACAGGTAAATGCTCCACGTAAATATCATCATACGCACGGTAGCAAACCCTTAGTCCCTCATGGATTTTTTCGGTGGTGGTGAAGGCAGCCGTGAGTGCTCCGACGATCAAGTCGGTAAACGGTAAAGGTCTCGAGTGACTAACGATTTGTTACGGTTGCATGAAGATATCTACGTAGAACATTTACCAACTGTTCGCCACGATACCCCTATGAAAATTGAGGTCAGTAGTTTAATTTCAAGAAAATATTTTACATTTCCATGTGGTTCGGCAATAAATTCTTAGTAGGGTTTCAAAAGTGAAGCATAATAGATTAATAATAGTATGAAGAGACTTGACTTTTTATAGTGCATCGTTTATAGTTTCCAAAAAGATTTTACATTTTCTGATTTCCATGTGGTTAGGTAGTAAATCACTGGAGTGAATTGTCTAAATAGGCACTGAACTTTACGCAATGCGTCCAGAGGGTCACTGAACTTTAAAAATCACTCAAATGATCGTTGAACTTTGCAAAACGTTTCCACTAGGTCACTGAAATTTAAAAATTACCTAATTCATCACTGAACTTTGCAAAATGTTTCTACGAGATCACTGAACTTTGCAAAATGTTACCCAGGAGATCACTGCATTAGTGACCCATGAGAAACATTTCATTATTATGTAAAATATTATGTAAATAGTTATGTACAATAAGCATTTTCTCGATTTTTAAGCAACTTTATGAGGGTCACGTTTCCCTTTTATCCTTNATCACTGAACTTTGCAAAATGTTACCCAGGAGATCACTGCATTAGTGACCCATGAGAAACATTTCATTATTATGTAAAATATTATGTAAATAGTTATGTACAATAAGCATTTTCTCGATTTTTAAGCAACTTTATGAGGGTCACGTTTCCCTTTTATCCTTGTTTGAGACCCAATAATATTACAAATTTCATTTTCTATTTAGTCAAACTAGCTTTGAAGTCGACTTATAGTAAAAAATCGATTAGAATTAAAAAAAAAATTAGTAAAAAAAAGTACATCAATGGTTATAATTGACAAATGACAGCCCCCTATTGAGGGGCTTGGACCCACAGACGCCCCCTAATAGGGGGCCGCCATTTGTCAAAATGTTATGTGTACTTTTATGTACACATAGCATATTCCTTGATTTATTTCGTATTTGTTTGCAAGCTAAAATTGTTCTATCGTGCCCTGAGTTGTAAATTTTATCTTAGTTTTCTATTTTTATATTTTGGACAATTTATTTATTTTTATTTTTATTTTTGTTTTTGTGACGAGTCTCATGCTTCAAAGTGCCTTGCCGTTTACCCTTTAAAACTCGGCGTCATGACATGCCTTTGGAGTCGGGAGAGTTCGGTGATGTAGACATGGTGAATTGATACTAATCCAAGTTAAAAATAATAATCAGTCACTAAACTTAAAATAAATGTATAGTTGAATGACCATCTATGCAAGAAATAAAATAAAAATCAATGACTATTAATGGCCGCTGAACTTACACTTGTATCACCTTTGTCCACTGAACTTTAATTTTGTCTCGTACTTATCATTCAAACAAAATTCATTTAAGCCATCTACTCAATTTCTCATCCACTTTCCCAATATTGTAGGGTGGATCTCGAAAGATCTCCCTCCAAGCTGTACATACGACTTTCATCGAATATGACTTTCTGCAAAATTTCATGTATATCTTTGAGATCGAGTGTGGAATTTTCTTTACTCACTTTTAACTCAACATTCTACATGTATGCGCGCCAATCTATAGAATTTAACCGGAAATCCCAATAGTTTGACAACTTGGCTCACAAACACACACGGTTTTTAGTTAAAAATGGACTCCAAACTCAATACAATATCAAGTTCAGTGAAGTTTCAAACAAATTAAAAATCAGTGACCAATTCACACTAACCTAAAATTAACCACTAGATTGATACATTTTGTTAATTTGCTGACCACACAAGCCGTTAACCCTACATCACGCAACTATTTTTGTTCTCTCTTTCACTCCAAGCGTGAATTCTTTACACGACTCTCAAAAGTCAAAAACCTCTCTAACAAGACGAATCTTTCAAGTAACGTTAAGTGCAGTGTCCGAATTTCCCTGAATGACGGTTAAAGCGTTATGCCGTTATCATAAAGCTAAGAATCCTCCTATACAAAATCAGATTAACACAAACACAAAAGTAACCCAAATCCCTCGTTCAGCCTCAGCCATGATGAATTCAACAAACTGCAAATACATAAAACAAAGAAAAGGGTTCTTAATGAACCTACCCTCAGAAATTTTGGTTGATATTCTGTCGAGGCTCCCTGCTCGAGCTATAAACCGATGCAAGTGCGTGTGCAAAACCTGGCTCGAGCTATTTTCCAACCCTGAATTTGTAGCCCAGCATTTTGCCAGGGCTCGTCCAGGCCTTGTCGTCCATCAATCTGAAATGTTCAAGAATTTCATGAAGTTGGTGGAATTTGAAGATGAGATTAATCGTCATGATCTTGATGATGCTTCACTTGTGAAACTTGATCTCACGAGGTTGAGTGAATTCTCTGATGCTAATATAGTTCTTGATGGCTCTGTTAATGGCTTATTGTGCTTGAGGGATACGAATTACGAACACGAAACTGTTTACATGTGTAATCCCATTACGCGGGAATATGTTAGGCTCCCGGCTCCTGAGGGAGTCGTTCGGTATCCTAGCATAGCCACGTATGGATTCGGGGTAAGCAGAGTAGCTGGTGAATACAAAGTGGTTCGGGTTTTTCATGACCAGGTGCTTGACCCTATTAGCCAGAAATGCATTAGAATTCCGAAGTCTGAGTGTCATGTTTACACCCTCGGAACCCGGTCTTGGAGAAGCATTAATGGAGAAATGTCAAATTTCGCATATAGTGGCCGCAATCGATCCATTGGGTTGTTTTTCAATGGAAATGTTCATTGGTTGATACAAGATTTAGACGATACTCATGAATTGATTTCATGTTTTGATCTCGAGAACGAAGAGTTTCAACCGTTCCCATCTCCATTTCAGGGGAGGCAAGAACTTTTGGTGAGTCTCGGAGTTCTACAGGATCATCTATGCTTATGCGATAATACTTCATACTTTGAGATCAACATCTGGGTTATGAAGGAATACCGAGAGAAGAAATCGTGGACTCGGCAATATACCATCAGTAAAATGACAGAGCTAATAGGGCCAACATTTGCAGTAGTCTATCCATTGAAAGTTTTTAAAGATGGTGTTATTATGGTGTTATGGGGGGACTTCTTTATGCTTTACTGTCACAATAAGAGTAAATTCGGGCAAGAAGTCGACATAGAACAACCACAAGGGCCTAATAGAATCGAGGCAATGCTTCATGTTTCGAGCCTTGTTTCACTCAAAACCTTCGGGTTGGAGAAAGTTAGTAACTTCTGATTGTGCAGCAAAACCCGAATGACATTTTGCGTCGACCTTCAACGCTCTGCAGTGCCTTTGGGTCATGTTAGACGCATGCACAATCCTATATTTATTTCCATTTTGGATCTACAGATGAATTATTGCGTTTACTGTTAAAGGGTATTCTACAAGTAGTCATATTTTATGTCTTCATGCTATCTAACCAGCAGATTACATAAAAGTGCATGTTTGGTACCACATAACTGAGTTTGACTGGGACTATACAGTACAGTAAACAAGATCACCATGCCAAAAGTGAATATTGCATCAGTTGAAGTATATTGAAGCAAACACGGCATAAGATAATACTTATTGACAATCACAACATTTTTTCATTTCATCTTTCGTGAAGAGTAGCAATATTAAACATTTCTATGCCATAATTTATAGAAACAAATACAATGTGGTTCTATCTTCAGAGTTGATACAAAAACAAATTAATATCATACTAGTGCGTACTAATACTATCAAGCCCGGGACGTCAAAAAAATTTATCACCCTTAAATTTCAGTAAAAATACTAAAACCAATTGCCATGGAGTAGTACCCCGACCTATCCTCAAAAGGCAAATTTGACAATAAGCACACTAGAAACTTCGTCGTATATTGATCAACCAAAGTTCATGATAAAGAATCTTGGAAGACAATATTTAGAAGATAGCTTCGAGTGACAAGATTGTCCAAGTTATGTTACCTTACTTGAAATGATCTTGGCGAATAATTGCCACAAATTCAGGGTGCAATTCATCGTTGTCTTTTAGTTTCCATATTTCACCATTTGCATGGACCCGCCATGATATTTGAGGTAGTGCTGAATAATCTGCAAGATTCCAGTAGATTTATGGTAGTCGACTCCATGCTCAAGTGAGATTCTAATGGGATGATTTGCAAAGCATTATAGTAGTACAAAAACAACGAGGAAGGATAGCATGTAGGATATTGAACTCATAAATTCATGCCACCATATCAATAAATAAAAAAACAGGAAGACAGAATATAAGAAAATTTTAGGTTCAGTTTTTTCAAGTCAAATAAGAACATGTTTGACTAAGCCTAAAAAAAGTAATAGTGCTTAAGAAAGTAACTTTTTTGCTTAGCCAAACACGTCTAACTTTAAAAAGAAATAAAATCAGGCCGACAATTTGAGACAAAATAGCTCAGCAGTCCCTCCATAAAAATTACATTGTTTGGTATAAGCTAGTTGCAAAATCATTGAAAAGTAGTTTCAAGAATGAACGAAAACAAAGTGGACCACAAACAAAGAAAATAGATGTTACATTGTATTTTCATGCACAAGTGAAAATGTGGACATACCTGCAGTTGCTGTCTTTTCTGGATCTCTTGTACTGTGCAAAACCATTGTACCCGAAAGTACAGTAATAAATCCACAGAGAACCGAGACAATGTTGCTAGCACTCTGACCAGCCCAATCCTATAGTTGCATGCAGATTAGAGTTTAACGAAAATAGCAACACTGACATTGTCACAAGACACAAACATTCTTAGATACCTTGAACATTATGGCACTGGCAAAAATTGTAAGGCTTGTGAACATGGCATAATAGATTGGAGAAACTACAGCAGTGTTAAATGTGTCCAAAGCCTGGAAATAAAAGCCATGATGATTCAATGAATTCAAGTTCAATTCAGAATTTTGAAACAACCAAAACAACACAAACACACAAGTATGATTTACTGCATGAAGAATGGGAGGCAAAAAACTATGTTGCTTGGACTTGGATACAAGTATCAAACACATGTATATGGATCTAACTCTTAGGAATTGTTAAATTTTATTTGGATTATACCTACCCTATTGGCGATATCAACAGATATAAAACCCTATTCGTAAAACCTGGAAACTAAGATCTTCAGTATCTTAGATAACAGTACAAAGTTCAAGCAAGACTTGATTTCAACACAATGCCACAATGACATGCTGGAATACAAGATTAAGGCATCAATATGAAAAGACACAATCTCAACGAGTAAGCCACATCTAGAGCACTGAACAGAGGCATCAATCAGTGCTAACTTATGAAGGTGAAAACAGGGAAAAATTATTTCACTTTATTTTTTTTTTCATCTTAATAATGTACAATACATAGCTCCTATTTATAGTAGAAGAAAGAAAATAAAAGAAGGAAATAAATCTCTAATCAATTTACAATACTCAATGGTAAGTAAAACCTCCAACAATCTCCCTAATTATATTCTCAATCAATTCAGGATTTCCAACACTCCCCCTTGGATGTGAAATCATCGAATTTCTGTTTTAGCAATCCTTTAATGAAGATATCTACAATTTGTGTTTGCGTGGGGACATAGGTCATACAAATAGTTCTTTCCTCAACCTTTTCTTTGATAAAATGTCTGTCTACCTCTACATGCTTAGGTCGATCGTGTAGAATTGAATTAAGAGAAATGTTGATAGCTAATTTATTGTTACAATAGAGTTTGATTGACAACTTTATTGTGATATGTAATTCTTCCAAGAGTTTTCTCAACCACAGTCCACATATTCCTTGATAACTCTGAATTCAGTTTCAGCACTGCTTCTAGTTACCACATTTTGTAGTTTTGCTTCTCCAAGTTACTAGGTTTGCCCATACAAAGGTTCAATAACCAATAGTAGATCTCCTATCATCAATCGATCTTGCCCAATCCGCATCTGTATAGATTTCAACTTCTTTTCTTTCACTCTGTTTTAAGAGTAACAATTTTCCTGCGGAGCCATTGAGATATCTTGAGTATCTTATAGACAACTTCTAGATGACTTTCCTTCGGGAAATGCATGTGTTGGCTAACCTCACTAACAAATGCAATGTCGGGCCTAGTGTGCGACAAGTAGATTAGTTTTCCCATTAGCCTTTAACATCTGTCGACTTCTACGGGAACTTCTCCATCCTCAGTTTTCTTTCCTACATCCACGAGTGTATAGCTCAGTTTGCATCCAAGCATGCCAATTTCAGTTAGAAGATCAAGTACATATTTTCATTGTGATACGCTGATTCCTTGTCTTGATCTAGCAATTTCCATTCATAAGAAATATCTTATTCGTCCGAGATCTTTTACTTCGAATTCAGTGGCAAAGCTCTTCTTTAATCTCTCCAATTCTACCATATTATCACTTGTCAGAATAATGTCATCAACATAAACAATCAAAATCGTTTTAATACCGTCTTCAAAATTTCGAATAAACATAATATGATTTGATTGTCCTTAATGATATCCTCGACTCTTCAACACTTCTGCAAATCTGTCAAACCACGCTCGGTGACGGTTTGAGTCCGTATAACAACTTTAGTTTACATACTTGGTTTCTTTCATTTACCTTGCAAAAACCTAGTGGTAATGTCATGAATACTTCTTCCAATTTCCCATTTAAGAATGCATTTTTAATGTCGAGTTGCTAAAGTGGCTAATCCAAATTTATTGCTAGTGATAGAAGAACCCGAATTGTATTCAGCTTTGCTACTGTTGCAAATGTTTCTGTGTAGTCAAATATCGTAGGTTTGTGTGTATTCTTTTGCAACCAACCAAACTTTATACCTTTCTGTTGTCCCCTCAGCTTTGTATTTTAAATTGAAGACTCATTTGCATCCAATGGGTTTCTTCCCCTGTGGCAAGTCCATCACTTCCCAAGTTTCATATTTTTCCAACGATCGCATTTCTTCCAATACTGCTTCTCTCCATTTTGGAAGTTATTAAAGGCACGAAATCATGTAGATAGGGGGTATTATAGGATATGAATTTTGAAATGGGGTGGAGTGTACATAACCATTTTTGTTTTCTGAGAGCAATAGGTAAGTTAGTATCAAAACTTTTTGTTACTTTCTGGGGATCTGGAGCTACCATCAGTTCGTACTTTCTTGGTGCTTCATATGTGAGATTCTCTGAGTATTTTGATTTTTGCTTTCTGGAGTAAAATAGTATTTTTCTTATCGTTTTATTTTTCTACTTCTCCCCCTAGATTAAAGTTTCCCTTTGTTAACGGCATATCAGTTGGTGGAGTAGGTGATGGTAGGATAGGTGACATATCAGGAGTGGAGAGACTCAGGTCAAGAAACCGATCTTCATGTGAGATCTCCCCCTAAAGAGAGGTATTTTTAAAGTATCGGGTATTTTCGAAGAAGGTGACATCAAGGCTTACAAAGACCCATTTTGTGGAAGGATCATAGTATTTGTAGCCTTTTGTATAGGAGAATATCCAATCAAAA
>CAIGRQ010040731.1:0-11656 GCA_903798375.1 Fraxinus sp. D2006-0159
GCTTTTGGTATTGTACTCTCTCTCAATTCATTCAAGTTAGTTCCTTTTCGCCTTTGTTCCCTAGAAATTATTACAGAAAATTAATGACTGACGTCTAACGATATGTACAAGAAAAAGGCATTTTATAGCAGTTTGGATACGCTAGGAGTAGTGGACTAGGATTTCATTTCAAGTATTTGATGTTAATTAGACATTTTTTATATTTTATAGAAGTAAAGTTCTAGTTGGAAATATGGTTTCAGTTTTTCCTAGAATCAAGAAGTGGGATCAGTTCCTTTTTCTTGGATGTATTTTTAACGAACGAGTTGCTGAATGTTTAGGAAAAAAAAAATATAAGTTGCTATTTCAGAAAAAGAGAATTTAATAACTGGCAATTAATAATCGAAGCTGCGTGCCTGTTGAAGGTTGATGATTTGATATGCTCACATTAGTGATGTTTTATCATTCAGGTTTAATTATAGACATATGGCTAATACGCTATCCTTGTATAGGTAACTGGGGTTGCTTCTTTTTATCTATTCATAGTTTATTGTTGTCTTCATTTTGTATACCTGTATTTAATGTTTTTAAAATTAAATTTCAGCCTCAATTTTTGACTTTTTGACAATTATCCAACAAGTTTTTCCTAGAATCAAGAAGTGGGATCAGTTCCTTTTTCTTTTTCATTTTTTCTTGGATGTATTTTTAACTAACGAGTTGCTGAATGTTTAGGAAAAAAAAAAATATAAGTTGCTATTTCAGAAAAAGAGAATTTAATAACTGGCAATTAATAATCGAAGCTGCGTGCCTGTTGAAGGTTGATGATTTGATATGCTCAGTGATGTTTTATCTTTCAGGTTTAATTATAGACATATGGCTAATACGCTATCCTTGTATAGGTAACTGGGGTTGCTTCTTTTTATCTATTCATAGTTTATTGTTGTCTTCATTTTGTATACCTGTATTTAATGTTTTTAAAATTACATTTTCTTCAGAACGGTTAAAAGGTTAGGAATACCTGATGAGAGGATAATTCTCATGCTGGCTGATGACATGGCTTGCAATGCTCGGAACAAGTACCCTGCCCAGGTCTTCAACAATGAAAACCACAGGCTCAACCTGTATGGAGATAATGTCGAGGTTTGTATAGTCTATTATAATAACCTTACGCTTTCCTCCGGAAAACTAAACAGTTTTGTTATGCTTAATATTAGTCTCATTGAGATTGAGGGACTAGATATTGTTAAAATGAGTGACCTATTCAGAGGAATTGTAAAATTCGTCGGTTCATCTTGGAATGAATTACAAAAATGTTAATATGTTCTGTTAACAGGATAAATGTTAAGAGTATTTCCCTAATACACCGTTTCTAGGGTGTCTTTGTTGATCCATTCTTCCAGACACCGGCAGATCCAGCCCTCGGCAAGCACCGGTGGCCGCCCATGGATCTGTCAGAATCAAGCAAAGGGAGATGGATGTCGATGTCTGTTACTGCTATCTAATTCACTAATATATTGCATTACACAAACTAATGGTTAAAACATTCTTCTTTTACGGATGGTTCTGCTGATAATTCATCACGTGAGCATAATCTTTAGGAATCAATATTTCTGCTGCTTCAGTATTTGAAGAATAAATGATATACAATGATGGCTAACACTTATGACTGAACATTTTAATTTCAAATGTGATGTACTATTTATGGCAAAAGCTGCTGCTATTGCCTTTCATCTTAACTAAGGAAATGCCTGGATTTCTCTTAATCGCACCACTTGGAGAAAGAATCTAAATCATGTTAAAATTTACAATTGCTACATTTTGCTCAAATCTAAAAGTTTCCTCTACCCGGTACTCAACCCGCATATCCCCAACCCACCCCAGCTTCCGGGTAACCTATATGTATATGGAGTCTAGATATAGCTGTGCACTTTTCTGTTTAAAAAAAAATGACTGTTTGTGCTCTAAATATTTCTCTAATTATGGTATACTCTTAACATTCAGGTAGATTATCGAGGTTATGAAGTGACGGTAGAAAATTTTTTGCGAGTATTAACTGGGCGCCATGAAGCAGCTGTTCCAAGGTCAAAACGTCTTCTAAGTGATGAAGGGAGTCATATACTTCTATACATGACTGGGCATGGTGGAGACGAATTTTTAAAATTTCAGGATTCAGAGGAGCTCCAAAGTCATGATTTGGCTGATGTGGTGAAACAAATGAAAGAAAAGCGCAGGTGAGAGTTCATCTAACTTGTATTTTTCTTTTTAATTTACTTTTTACATTATTTTATTTATTGTTTGAAAATGAAATTAGGGAAATCAAATTTTCTAAGCTAAGGCTCTTGGTAAATACCATGGGCATCTTGTAATCATGTAAAGTTTCTTTGGAATTCATTTAGAACTTGAGATTCGGTTCTAAAACATTTAGATGCCTGATATTTAAGGATTCTAAGATTTACTTAAGCAAGGTTCTTCGAAATGTATCTTAGTATTAGTCAGTCAAATCCAATTTGAACCAGTCACTGTGGTATAATGACATTGTCTTCTCAATCGTGTATCATTTATCAGATTTAAGGAGCTCCTGATAATGGTAGATACTTGCCAAGCTTCCACTCTTTTTTCTCAGGTGAGAAACTTCTTCCTTCTTATTGCGATGCTTGATACTGCTGTAAGTTTATATTTGACTTTTATGCAACTCGTCCAACTGCTCTGTTTATAGTCTCTCTCCGTGTGTGCTTTTTGTGCATTAGAATGAATATTCCTTTTGAGTACTATCTGGTTCATGTTGTAATTTATGTAGGGGAACATTGTAGACCCATACCATTCATCACATGCCTGAAATGAAGACAAAGCATTGTACCTTCTATCTTTGGTTCAACCTTTGTTTCTCTTTAGTAACTTACTACTGTGAGATTATTTGTAGAAGTGTCCAATTATTATGATGCATCTCTCCTTTGCCTTGCTATGGGTTCCCATAGTTTGATAATGAGAACCATTTGCGCGACTTCAGATTTTCTTTGATAATAAGAACCATTTTCGTGACTCCAGATTTTCTTCATCAATTTTTTTATTTTTTTTTATTTTTTTTTGAGGAATTATAGCATGTTTTGATGAAGCTTAAGTTTCCAAACATATTTGGATAAGTTACATGTTTCTCACTTTTAAGTAAAAAGTTACTTATCTTGTAGTAAGGTAGGGCTAAGTAAATTTTTTAAGCTTAGCCAAACATGCTCTTGGTATGTACTTCTTGATCTATTGATCAGGTGAACAAGAGAGGGCGAGGAGAAAAGGAGGGAGTTGGGCCAGTTGGCATAGTATTTCTTGCTTGGCTAGAGTACTGGATTGATGGTGATGGTGATGGTGATGATGATTATGATGATCATGATTACCATCATTCTGATCATCATCTTCCCAGTTCCTTTTCATCTTATCATATGTTCTTGTTTATCATTCTCTCTTCCATTTCAATCTTGTCACCAGTATGAAGTTTTTCTTTTTAGTAGTTATTGAATGTAAAAGGGTGTGTGCCTTCCCTTACAGCTCCAATCGCCTGGTGTTTTGGCTATTGGAAGTAGCATGAAAGGAGAGAATTCATATTCACATCACTTGGACTCTGATGTAAGTGCTGATTACCACCATTCTCCTCCTGCAGTTTGATTGGATGTTGATAATGCTGCAGATTGTGTTGATTTTTGTTTCTCCGCCAGTTCTAAACTTTTGGATAATTACACTCCCTTCCTTGCTTCTTTGATACAGGTTGGTGTATCTGTTGTAGATCGATTCACATTTTATACCCTTGCTTTCTTTGAGAGGCTAAATATGTATGACAATGCCTCGTTGAGCAGGTAAGTAAAAAGAATTAATTTGATGTATTTTTTCATGCCATTATCGTGATATTCCTCCTATGAGTTCTTGGTTGAGTGAAATTTTTTATAACAAAGGTATCCTTGACATCTGAGTTTCATTATGTAATAACAAAGCTGTTTGGACAAAATTTTCAACACTTATTATTTCCATTTCTAATTATTGAAAAAGGGACCTTTTAAAATCTTGCCTTCTGTTTTTTTGACGTTTATACATCCTTTTACAAAAAACTTCAGAATTTTAATTTACTCTATTGTTTAGCCGTTTTAAGTATTTTATGAAAAAGTGTGAAGTAATTGTGGTATAATCAGCATATCTGCATTCTGGTAGAAATAAGTTTTCAATATACTCTCAATTCAAACTTTTTTTAAACATCTTTATAATTTAACTGGATCAATGTCCCTGCCTTCTGTGTCATGATATTAATACTTAGCAATCAGGTTATTTACTTGAGGCTGAAGGCGATTTTATGACAGAAGAAGAGAGCAGCTGTTTTTCAGGATAACTCCTCATTTTTCTCTTTCTCCCTGAATATTATATTATCAAACATAAAAATAAAGTCTGGATCACTACTTCCACTACCAATTGATGTGGGTTGCTGTTGACCAAAAATAACTATGGGTGTTCCTGTAAAGTAACTGCTGAATCAAACAAGTTAATCTATTTTAAGTTTGCATATGATATTTCCCATCTTTTGANATTTTAAGTTTGCATATGATATTTCTCATCTTTTGAATCAGAATATTATTTTTTCTCTGATGGAACCTTGCAGAATTTAATTCATCTATCTGACCAGTGGATGATCCTTGATCTTTCAAATTCATCTCAACTTAATGGCAAAAACTGTCGTCAAGATTGTCTTCATGGGAGATGCTCATAGCCTCATACTCGACAAATATTATTCATATATTTTTCATTCTCTGAAATAGGGGCAAATTTATGATTTTGTTAATTATTGTTCTTCAGGCCATTAACTCTTCAACCTTTTCCTAAACTTGGGATTTTGGATCATGATTTTTGAATTTTACTTCTGTTTTGCAGCCTTTTTAATTCCTATAACCCAAACTTGTTGATGTCAACTGCATATTATCGAACAGATCTTTATGGCCGACTGTTGGAGGAGGTATATGAGTTAAGATCCCTGATTTGTTAAATTTATTTTTGTTGAAAATTGTGTTCCCCTCACCTGGTGCATTAAATGTTGGGATTTTTCTACATAAAATTAGTTAACACGCATCATAAAAGTTTCTCGTCTAAAATCAAGAGATGGTATAGGCAACTATTAGCGTTCACACTAACAGACACCAAAAGTGAAAAATAATAATTTGTTTCGTTTATTACACCAAATCCATGTACTTGCCATCATCACATTTCATTTCCATCTCTTTCTGCTTATGTTGCTTTTATTTGCTGAAGTTACTGATGCCTCCATGTAAATGGCTTTTCCCTAAATGTTATGTAATATGCGGTATTCTAGCCCAAAATAAACCCTCTTGGGAAACAAAACAGAGCCTGACTTTTGGTATTACCAAGATTATCAAACCTTCATAATGGATCTTATGGTCTGTAGTACTTTTTTCTGATGTAGAGGATCATCATACATGTAACCGTAGAGCATACTTCTAATACTACTCAGATTTTGCTCTAACTATTCTTCATGATGTTATCAAGGTCGTCAAGACTATGGAAGAACTACGGAAAGATTTTAGAAACCCATAGGAATAAGAAACAAACTATTGAGCTGGGATATAAATGCTCCACAATGGAGGAAGAAAGCCCCTTATATAGAGGAGTGGATCCTTCATGTACAATAATACAACCGACACACTAGTATAATAATATTACAAGTGGACAACTGATTTATTACTACTTTATCAAAGTAGGATAAGATATCTGACACAAAATCAATAATTATACAAAACGACAAGAGTCTTATCATTACTTTTGGTAAAGCAGGATAAGATAACTACAATAATTTTACAACATGACACGTCTTTTTAAAAATCAAGGAATCTGCTTTTTTAAAAGTTATTTATTACAAACGACAAAAACTTTTGATGAAATTTTTCATACGTGATGAGTCATCAAGGCGTTCCAAGGTCTGCTTCCCATCCAGGTACATTTGAATCGTCTAAATCAGAGGAGAGTCCATGTTTCCACCAAGGCTAAGTTTTAGTACAATTTTTCTTCTAATTTTTCATGATTATCTGGATCTGTTGGATCAAAATCATATGGTTGTATTTCACATTCATATGAATTTTGAGAGTCTTGAAAAACTCATTATAGTTTATTTCAGTGTCCAAATAATTTGAATTTTGTTCTTCTGGATTGCTTGGTCCTGGTTTATCCATGTCCAGTTTCAATTTTCATTAAATTCATTTAAAAGACTTTCTCGAAGTTGTTATCCTTCTAGTGTTGTTTCTGGATACCTAGACATTTCTCCAAGACATTGGTGTGGCCTTCCTAAGAAAAGCTGGTTCCAATGGGTCACGTCTTTTTCCTGGCAAGCGGATGGATAGTGCCCAAATATCTGTCCAAAAAGTTGACATTGTGATTCTCTGTATTTTTGGATGTCCTACTGGATCTTGGTTGCATAGTCTAGAGGCAAAACTTCCCATGAAGTATCCTATTCTATGTCTGGCCAAATTTGAGGAGGAATTGTTTGGTTGATTTCTGCCATTCTTCTTTGGAATTCACAAAACTCCTTTGGATACCTTTTCCAATCTTGGTGTAGATTGAAAGGTTGAACAGCATAATCCTTGACATAAGAGAAATGTTCATAAGAACCTGCATCTGTAAAATGACCTTGTCGTTGGAAAATGGCATACTCCTCGACATAAGAGAAACGTTCATAAGAACCTGCATCCGTGCAATAACCCTGTTGTTGGAAAACTAAGATGACAAAAAACATTTTTTTTGAGAAGTTCTCAAGTCTTTGAATTTTAAAGAAAAAGCTTCAAACATTCTTATCCAATGAGAAATAGGATAAAACCATTGAAGGAACTTTTTAGCTTTAGCATGTGCTTCTTGAATGGATCATTTTAGTTAAAACTTCGAAAATCAATTTATTTGAACCATTTGAGAGACTCATTGACATTAAAAGAGATTCCAATTTGGTAATGTTCATACAAATACCACAGAAAGCAAAGTAATTTCTGTTTGTCTGATAACAATGGACTGATATTTCAACATTAGTTCTTTGGATCTGGAGTGGAGAGTTTTTTCTCGAATAAGGTTGTTGAGTTCTGTTGGGATTGGATCATTTTGGGAAATAAAAGAATAAGGAGGGCTCATCATGCAAGTTATGGGAATTGGCTGGATATGAAAGAGTCTTGGTCTAGTGAGTAAATCTGGAAGAATGTTGGTTTTTCCTTTTATGTGTTTGACATGAAAGTCAAAATTTGAGAACTATTATGCCCATCTGAGCAGTTGAGAATTTGGAATTTGCTTTTGTTTGAATGAGAGCATTTTGGGAAATGCTGACATGTCCATTTCAACCAGAAACTTGTGTCCAATGAGATGAAACTGAAACATTTCAATGCCACGTTTGATCGCCAAAATTTCTTTAAAAGTGGAATGATAATGTTTTTCTGCTTCTAAGAATGATTCACTTTTGTATCCACATGTTTTTTTTCCATCTTTCTCTTCCAAGAGAACTCCTGCCAGTATAGATCACTTGCATCAGTGTGTAAAATTCTTTTTCCATAGAGCTGGTAGTCCTTGCACCTTTTGTTTAATCTCAAGAAATCTATCTGTTTGTTCTGAAGACCATGGTGGTGCATTTTTCTTTAACATGTTCTGCAATGATCTGATAATAGGAGATATATGATCAACAAAGTCTATCATGTAGTTCACAATTCCAAGGAACTGTTGAACTTCGTTTTTGGAGAGATCTGTATCTGCAAACTTTTAACAATTCTTGACCAATATGTGGCTGCAAAGAATACTGACCATCTTTAATATGCATTCCTAAGAAATCAATTTAAGAAACTCCAATGACCATTTTCTTCTGGGAAAGCATAACTCCAAATTATTTTGTAAAATCAGCTAACTGGGACAACAACTGATGAAGCAAATCTTGGAACGCCTCGATGACTCAATATGTATGAAAATTTTCATCTAGAGTTTTTGTCGTTTGTAACAAGTAACTTTTAAAAAAACAGATTCCTTGTTTTTAAAAAAAGATGTTTGTCATGTTGTAAAATTGTTGTAGTTATTTTAACTTGTTTTACCAAAAGTAGTGGTAAGACTTTCGTCGTCTTGTATAATTATTGCATTTGTGTCAGATATCTTATCCTACTTTGATAAAGTAGTGATAAAGTTAGTTGTCCACTTGTAATATTATTATACTAGTGTGTCGGTTGTATTATTGTTCATGAATGATCCCTTCTCCGTATAAGGGGCTTTCCTTCTCCATTGTGGAGTATATCGAGTCCAGCTCTCTATGAAATAAATAGTTTGTTTCATATCCTCATGAGTTTCTAAAATATTTTATTCATTCTTCATGACAACTGTGATAACATCATGAAGAAGAGCAAGATCTCAGTAGTATCAAAAGTATGCTCTGCAGTAGTTACCTCTCCGAAGATTCTCTGCATCAGAAAAAAGGTACCATAGACTATAAGATCCGTTATGGAGGTTTGATAATCCTTGTAATACCAAAAGTTAGGCCTTGTGTTGTTGCCCAAGAAGGTTTATTTTGGGCTAGAAGACAGCGTATTACATAGGTTGTCACACCCCCCACTTTTTGTAGCTTCTCTCTATTACTACTAAAATTTAATGCATGAAGTGTACAAGTTGGTGATTGATTAGTAGCCATTTGATAACTGAAATTTAACTTTCTAATTTGCCTCGGCTGCTCTCATTAGGTTCCTGTGACCAACTTCTTTGGTTCAGTCATGGAAACAATCCACACTGATTCAGCTTACCGAGCCTTCTCAGGCAAATACTCTAAATCTAAAACTGAAATTGCCCTGGATCAGTCAGATGAGGCGGAACAGAAAAGACTAAAAAGTTCAGATGTTTCACAAGAATTGATCGACTCTAACATAACTGTAAGTGCTCTATATTCTTGCTATTAGATGATGTGCACTCAAAGCCCCCTTTTGTCACTTGACTATTCAGTTCTTTGCATGTGAAACTGACGAGGGAAAGAACGCCTGCTACAGGATAAACATGCTACTTGTCCTGTTACACGTACATGGAATGCCATTCTTGGTAGGATTGAAATGATGAAAGAATTAGATAGCTTGGTGAACTATGGCTTGATATTGATGTTTCTAATCGCGACTGGTTCTTCTTGGTTTTCAAGCTGAAGGTAAGAAGGAACATCTTTTAATGGACTTTCAGGAACTTTTTGCTCTAGCTCTAACTGTATTTATATTTCCTGGTGACTCTCTCAATGTTTTCCTGATTATCTTTGGTATGGTTTTACTGTCATTGTTCCACAAATCAATGAAGAAATCCTCCCCCTTGCCCCCACTCAAGTGTCTTAAAAATAATTTTTGATCTCTGCTAATGTACATTGTACAATAGTAGTACATTAATTATGTGCAAACGATGCTGCCAGCAAAATATAAAGCCTTTTCTTCACTGGCTCTTATAGTGGTTGATACCATGTAACATTATTCTATTAGTGCTTTTTCTATTTTGTTGCTGCGATAGATAGTCAGATATTGGCACTTGAATTGGTACACTGAAATTAATCTTCTGTAAAATTTATGTGTTATGCTGTTATTTCAGGCAATCTTTTACTTCATTCTTTGCCGGCTAGAAATATTAAATCTCACGAAAGTAATTCAAGAAACTTACTGAAGCCCCCAGAAGATATGATCTCTGTGCAAATCAGAGATTTTGTTTTAGATCAATCTTGGAAGTGGCGCTTCATCTTGAGCTAATCAAGTTAAGCTGTGGTGGAAATTGCCTGAATTGGTGGTTGCCATCTGAAATGGACCTGCTTTTTATTGTGATATTTTTTCTTAGCTTTTTTTAAAAACTCAGTATAAGACATGGGGTTGAAAATAAATACATTAGCTTACACGTTATGAATGTATTTTATACGTTTATCATTCAAGCCGTAAAAACAATCAATTAAGCTGAAGAAAGCCCAAAAACGGAAGCCTAACCACAAAAACAATCAATTAATCGAAAATCCAAGCAGAAAATCTTGCCACAGATGAAAATAACAATTCAACGGCTCCTTCAATTACATTTTTCGGAAAACTGTATTTTATTCTCAAAATTTGCAAATAATCAATAGTATCTGCCAGTAATTTCTGAATTTTAATTCAAATAGTTCCGATTTTGTCTGATTATTCAATAATGGATTATAAAAATAATTATTCAGTAGCTAATATAAGTTAATCTCTCTCTCTCTCTCTCTCTCTCTCTCTCTCTCTCTCATGCACGTGCACACATATAATTGAATTGCTGCAATATTTTGTAACTATGAATTTGAAATTGTTCCAAGTATTTTCGGGTTAGTACATATGAAAATTCATCTTTGGATTAATGATTTTGAGTTAGTATATACGAAAATTAAACCTCGGATCAATTAAATATAAGCATACAATGTTTTTGTAGAAACAAAAATATGCATATAAATTCAAACTTTGTTTTACATTAAGAAGTAGCATATTTGTTTTGCGTATGAGTTAAGATGCTAGAATCTGAATACCATCTCTAATTTGTCTTGTACATGAATTAATGTGCTAGAATTTGAAAGAGACATAAGTTATACACTATCTCATTGAGTGAATTGTCCAAATAGTCACTAAACTTTATGCCATGCTTTCACGGGGTCACTGTATTTTAAAAATCACTCAAATCATCACTGAACTTTGTAAAAGGTTTCCACGAAGTCACTGAACTTTAAAAACATCACATTCATTACTAAACTTTGTAAAAGATTTCTACGAGATCACTAAACTTTGCAAAAATGTTCCCTATGAGATCACTGAATTAGTGACCCCTGAAAAACTTTTTACAAAGTTCAGTGATGAATGATGTGATTTTTAAAATGATTTTTAAAGTTCAGCGACCTCGTGAAAATCTTTTGCAAAGTTCACTGATAACTTATGTGATTTTGAAAGTTCAGTGACCTCTTGGAAGCATAGCGTAAAATTCAGTGACTATTTGGGTAATTCACTCCTATCTCATTTGAATTCTTTTTGGATCGATTAAAGAGATGCATACAAGGTATTTGTTAAAGTACAAGTAAAAATATGATTTAAAATTTGTTTTATATTAAAAAGTGACATAATTTAATATTTTATTTATCTTGCATACAAACTAAGGTACATACGTACTATGCCACTTTTTTTCCTTTTTTTTTTTTTAAAAAAAGAAAGTCACTGTCTAGTAAATATGTGAAGAATTACTCCCTACTTGTTTGAGTTGAATATGAATTAAGGTTGCCAATTTGAAAGTCACGTGTTGTGCCACTTTTTTAATTAAAAGTTCACACAATGCTTAATATGATTGTTTTATTGTGTATGGATATCATACCGGTATCAAAACGTCGCAGAATTAAATATTTTGAAGACAAACAGCTTTTGAAGGTTGCTACTTTCGATAAAAAAAAAAATGACGTGAAGAAGAAGCCACGAGAGAAAAGAAAGTTGGAAGATTTATGAAAGGGTAATTGGCGTAAAACGTCCCTACCTATGATGGGTATTGTGGAAAACGTCCCTACGTTTGATTTTTTGGTGCAGAACGTCCCTACCTTTGCATTTTCTTGCGCAAAACGTCCTTTTCACCAATTTTTAACATAAAATGACCATTATACCCTCCTCTATAAATAAAAATAAATAAATAA
>CAIGRQ010040735.1:0-10208 GCA_903798375.1 Fraxinus sp. D2006-0159
TCATAAAGAAAAATCGCCTCAGTACTTAATTTCGCCTTTTTAAACTTTGATTTTCGCTTACTTCAACAAAAGTGAGTGTAGCTCATATAGTAGAGTGTACATCACAAGCGAGAGGCATAGGGTTCGATTCCCCTCACCTCCACTTCTTTTGAATTTTTTGACATAGCAAATAATAACTAAACAATTTTATATTATTAGTTTTCATTTTCGAAATAATTTCTTTAAGAAATTTTTTGATTCAGATTATTACTTCATAATATATACTTTTATTGTTAGGTTTTATCAATTTATTTTGTAAAATCCAAATTTGGCAAATCTAAGTACCGCTCTTTATTCTTTTAAGAGTTCGAAAAAAAATATTTATTTCCTTTTTTTTTTTTGACAAAAATAGTTCTAAAAATGAACTTCTTTTAAAAATATTTTGCATAAGCTTCACCTAAGCCCAAAGTTTGCCTTTACCGTCTAATCATGCTTCACATATAAACTTATGTCTCCCTTAAGTTCATAAAAACCTGAAACTTAATATTTTCTTATCATTTCTTGGTTGGATTGGATTGTATTTTCATGTACATATTTTTACGTTTTAGTGCATTTACATATCGATTAAAGAATTTTTTTAAAATTTTTAATTAAATACTAATAAATAATCTCGGTATTGTGACCGTTGGCTTTATGGACTACTCTAGCTCACTCAAATCCTTGATCTGCCAATGTGTACAATTAACATCTAAATCACACAACTTATAACCAGGCCCGTCCCTAAGGCGAGGCAAATGAGGCATGCACCTCAGGCTCAAAAGTGGAGGGGGCCTCATTTTTTGGTCCCCCCTTTTTTGTGTCAAGCCCAAAGGAGGGTCTCACTCAATTTTGGTCTAATTGTTTTTTTAATAACCTAAACAGTCTGGCCGTTTGTCTCCTCCCCTCTCGAGCCTCAACAATTTAACCCTCCAAGAATCCAATCCACCATTCTTCAAGCCGCGCCGACGCTGAACACCGGTATTTCCAGACTTCCAGTCCACTCTTCTTCCCTTCCTTTCCCTTCTGGCTTTCCCTAGTAAGTGCTTTGTGAATTCACCTGTGATTTGAATCATTTCGCACTCGTTCACTTCTGATTTCTGATTGGATTTGTTGTGATTTGTGAATGATTGAATTTTAACACTTAGGTCTAAGATTCTAATTGTTGTGAATGATATAATTTCTTGATTGTAATATAATATTCCACATGTTGTTTATCTGATTGTTGTGAATGATTGTGAATCTGATTGTTGTGAATCTGACTGTAATATAATAGCTTCCTTAATATAATCTGATTGTGACCTTGATCGTAATATAATCTGATTGTGGTTAGAAGAGTAATCGGTGATTAGTGGCCTAACCTCAGATTTTAGCTTCTAAAACGTTTTTTAACCTTTTATATTGATTAAAAAGGGTAAATTCCATAGCCTAAGAAAGAGTGATGGTGCCGTGGTTAATGTAAATTTTTTATTTCAGGCTTGTGAGATGCGATTGTGGAGTAGGGTGCGATTCCATAATTTTCATCGATTTTCCACTTCTCAAGTAAGCAATGGCTTACCCTAACTTGATATTGAAAATGTTTAAAACATTGTCGGCTTATATAATTGTGGCCTGGTCGGCTAATATGGATGTTCATTGTGGCCTGTAGGATCAATTGCCAATTGTTAAGACGCACATAGTCACTGTATTGAATACTTTAAGATGATTGAGATATTTTGTAATTGTCTTTTACGTTGATATTGAGGGCCCAATTTTGGGAGTTCGCCGTGGCCTCGAAAATCACCGGACCTGCTTATAACCAAATCTACAATATCCTATAATATAGCATCAACACCAATACAACAGCAACTAATAATTCTAAAAAATAATTAAATAATCATTATAATAAAAATAAAAAACATAATGATAAGCATACCAAGATGAGGTCGAAGAGGGTGCCTTGGTCAACTTTGACGAAATCGGCATCAAAGGCCTTGAGGTCATCGTCGTTGGCGGAGACCTTTTCGTCGGCTTTGGCGGAGGCGGCATCGACGTGCTTTTTGCAGTACTCAATGATTTTCGACAGGATCTTGCCGGTAACGTTCGGCAGCGGGATAACGTTGTCGGCGCAGTCATCCTCAACCATGTGCTTTATAGTCTGAGACTCCAGCGCCACCACTTCCTCCACCTCGAAAACCTCGCCATCGGAGCTCCGAAGAGTTACCTTCTTGCCAGAGATCTCCGCCCCTGAAGATGACATCGTTTCGTACGTGTGCGAATAATAATTAAGGGACAGGAGAAATTAATCCGAAGAGGTATGGGATTTTTTTGTGAGCATAGTGGAGATGCATTTTTTATATGGAAATAAATGGAAATTTATGATACACTCGCTGTCGTATGCGCGTCATTTTAACCAAAAAATTATAATTAGGGGAAATTCAAGTTTGGTCCCAAACCTTTTCAAAATGTGCGGAGTGGTTCTAAAGAGTAATTTCATTTGGTTCATTTGAGATTATAACTCCAGTATATGTAGCGTAAATATGATATTATGATAAGTGAAATTAAATAAATAATTTAGTTTCATATTTCATTTAATCAATCACTTAATATCACATAGATTAAAGATATAACTTATAACATCAGTGAAACTAAATAGCATTATTCGATTCTAAATCTTTTATTTTAAAGTCCATTTGACCTCTATTATTCCATGTTATAATGAGAGGAATAGTAATTTTTGGAGAATGTGCGATAAAAAATTTTTAAAAAATTGAGTTTAAGTGTAACATTATTTTATTAGAGAATGTGTGATTAATAAGAAGAGAGAGAAAAATAAATTATAATTTAATAAGGGCCAAAAGGGGCTTAATTACCAATCACAAAGACAAAAATGATCTTGCTACGTATATATCAGTGATTATATAATGTATTACATAATACTACATGGTACTTTATCATTTATTAAGCTGCATTATCATCTAATTAAAATGAAAAATATGACCGTTATCCATCATATCAACATTTAAATTTAAATTTTCTATCTCTTGTGTGGACCCCAATAACGACTATATTTTTCATTCTCATTCTACAATAATTTGGCTCAAACCAAAATCAACTTTTTCAATCAATTTTTTTCCTCCACATCTTATGACATAGNTGTGTGGGCCCCAATAACGACTATACTTTTCATTCTCATTCTACAATAATTTGACTCAAACCAAAATCAACTTTTTCAATCAATTTTTTTCCTCCACATCTTATGACATAGACGGCTGAAGATAACTTCAATACGAAGTAATTTAACATGTATACATGAGAGCATACAATATATTTTGACCAGCACGTTAAAAATAAAATAATAAATTATTAATAAATTCATCTATCTTTGACTATTTAAAATTTCCATTGATGTATTTCATGTTACAACTACTAGGTCTAATATTAAAGTATTTGGCATAGAAATGGTGTTCCTTCTTCTACACCATGTCTAGCCAAAGTTGAACTTTTTTCGTATATTTTCAACAATCTCTCCTCAAACGAAGAATCATATTTTAGGCCCGCCCCCCAAGGCACATCCCAATTGACAAATGACGGGGCTCTTAAGTTGCTGGCATATCAGAGGTCGCATGTTCAATTCGTGAGACTCTTGGAAGACAAGCTCTCTCCAGCAAGACAATATTTTATCTTGGAAGGCAAGGTGCAACGTGTATTGACTCTCTCGGCACTTTGACAAATCGGTGGGGGGGGGGCTCTTGGACCCTGGTCAGTTTGGGACACATCTCGTAGTTTACCTGGTATGCGTCTTGAGGGGTCAAGGCGTAGACCCCAGGATTAATCGTCGAAGGTAGACACTTGAGTATCAAAAAAAAAAAATTAGGCCCTGTTTGATTTGGCATCATTTTCATGGAATTTGGAAATAAAATTTCATCTTCCACCGAAAAAGATGTTTGATTGGAAAAACTTTCTTGGCATTTCATTTTCTTAGTTTTGGCCCACGGTTCCAATTCCTTTGATTTGAGGAAAATCAATTCCCACCAAATTGGTGGGATTTCGTTTTCCAGTCTATTTTTTTTTTTTTAAATTTTTTTGTTAATGGAAACAAATTATATCTCCAATTGTAATAAATTCTATTTTTTTAATGGGCAGTTTCTATGTAAAACAAAATCAAACGAATATCAAAAGATCCAAAATTTCAATATTTTTACATGTGAAAAATTATACTAATCGAACACAGATTAATTGACAATTTTCAGGAAAGCAATTCAATTATCTGAAATTCATTTTCTTTCCATCTAAATTTCACTCATGCAATTAAACAGACCGATAGTTCTTTTAAACGACAATTTGTGTCTCTCTCTTCCAGAAGCTGAGATTGATATCATGCTTTGTCAGAACCCAATTATTTCGTCCAAATTCATCTTGGAAAGTCAATCATGGATTTTCCTAGTTATAACATTCTAATTTTTGACTTTGTTCACGTGACTATGCTGGGGAGTTGGGGATTAATTTTTAGTAAATTTTAATAAAATTTGATAAATGTGTGGTTGAAAAGTTATAGAATTCATAAATGTATGATTAAGATTAATTAATGACTTTAATTTAAATAAAAATCAAGATTTTAATCCCCAGGGGTTAGTTTTATTACCACTTTTACGAAATTGAGTTAGAAATGACCCATCATGATTTGGACCTTCCATAAAAAGGATTATGCACAGTATAATTCACTTTAATAAGCTAATCATTAAAGCTTTACTCAAGGCTTTCGACGAACAATTGTATTCATTCAAAAGATTTATTTCAATGCTTAAATTTACACAATCGAGTACACATTATGATAAAAAGAAAAAAATATATATGTATATATATTTAGGAATTGTGAGCATTCTTAACCGTTTGATTTTGATTTGATGACATCAGATACATCAAATTGGCTCAGACGAATCTGTTGATATATTTTTGAACGACCTGATCAAGAAGAACTTTATAACCTCTCTCTGTGGGATGGTAACTGTCCCAAAATACATGTTTTGTGTCATCTGGACATGTCCCACTGAATTTGTTGCATAATACTATCACTTCTATATATCCTGTGCCACAACACCCTCTATCTGCTACTTCAAACCCTGGTATTGTTCAAAAATAAGTTCATGTTATACAGGCGAAACCAGACAAGATGTTGGCGATATAAATATAAGCAAACGATTCAAGAGTAGATGAATGTTTTGAGTTCGTCGCAGGGTTCACTTCAATTCAACTCGATTGAAATAGAGGGACGAACATGTCCTCTATAAACTTTAATCGGCATTTTATAAAAAAAGATATATTTTTTTTTTCAACAATAGATATAACCAAAAAGGGTTCTTTAGAATAATTATAAATGGGAAAAAAATATTCTTACCATATTTCTGTGGCCTTTGAATAAGATCAAGAAAAGGGTTATAAATGTCAATGTAAACCACTTTGGATTTAGGTAACTTTTTTGTAAGTGAATTACATTCAGATGATAATTTGGAATTAACCAATTGTGCTGCCCGATTATACTTTTCTGCACAATTTCTAAAATCACCACCAGCTAGGGTTCTTTGAGATGGCAAACATCCTACTGGTGGTAAGCTGAAAACAGCAATTCTTCTTGCTCCAAGTTTGTATATTTCCTACACAATCATTTGATTTCATTAGTAATTTCAAGAAATTAATCATAAAATTGCGATGTTGGAACGAAATATTGATATTTAATGCAATTTTAATCCAAAGTTATTGCATTGTAACTTTTGGGTTTACAATCATATCTTGAGTCACTAATAAGCATGTCAAGTGATAGCATCAACCTAGCACAATCTATTTTTAGGTGGCCATGCAAGGGAACCAATTGGCTTCTAATGTCAAGTTGGGACGAGCAAACCTGCCTTACAAGACCTTATGTTAACTTTCTCTAAAAACTCTTATAGCCAGACAAAACACTTTAAGAAAATTATCCAAATATGTTCAAAAGCAGCTTCTGTCTATTTAAAGTAATGCCAAACACATCCTTGGATGTAGCATTGACATATATAACATAACACAATTAGTATATTGAACATGACATGACTTGACAAGATCAATATTTACTAGTTTCTTCATCGAGTCAAAGTGTCAAACTTTTCAAATATTTACCTGTATGAAACTGGAAGCTGAAGAAATCATAAGATCAGAATAGGTATTTAGGTCATACAACAGCTCAACACCAAATGAGAAGTAGGTATTGACTAGATCATCAGTGCCTGCTACCACCATGTGCATGCTATTTGTTAAAATGTTATGTGTTTCTGCTTCTCCAACAGCTCCTTTGAGCTTTCCAATGTACTCTTTAAATAATTCTACTTGGTCTGATAATGATATAGCTGACTGTTGTTTAACAAAAGATAAAGAAAAAATAATAATTTTAGTTAGTACATTCTAGAGAATTCAATATGGTATGTTTGTGACCTCAAAACCAATAGTAACATGTTACATACAACTATTTTAGCAGTTCCGGGATAAAATCCACAACCTCCAGATGCAAAGCTTACACCCTTTTTAAGATCCTCAGGTTTCAAATTCGGGTCGAGATAAGCGGGTATGAGCTCTGTAACATTTAATTCTTCGGCTGAAATAAGAAAAAAACACATTGAAATAAGCTTGATTTATTTAAAACAAAAGTGAATAAGATGGAATTGGTAGAATTGTAACTTGAAACACATGGTGAAATTTAGCATATGATGAGCCAAAGGCTGACCCTTGGCCCATTTTGAATTGGCTCATTTGGGCTTATTTTCCAAATAAATTTATAACTGGAGAAACAATACCCAATTTTTGGCTATCGATCATTGTCACACTCGACTTGAATAAACTGTATAGTCCGGAAAAGCCTAGCATGCCCAAAATCTTTAGGTAACATAATTTATATATTCATTTTAACAGCTAGCAAGATCAAACTCAAAACAGACAAGTATATATAAACTAATTGCATGTTTGGTCACGTAAGATAAAGTAAACAAGTAAATTTTAAAATAATTATATAATAACTATGTTCCGTTGCTCAAAAATGAAAATAAGTTATTTTTGAAAATAACCTCAATTTTATTGTCAATGAATAACTTTATTTACTCATAGTGAAGAAAATAAAAACTCACACTAAAGTACAATTAAATTTAATCAAACATGTCGTAAATTTTATTCACAGACAAAAATCGTAACGGAATTGATTAGAAATAACATTTATTAGGAATTACAGGCCAATGGTGTAATAATATTTATTAGAATTTAATAGAAATACTATGTGTATGTGTTCATCATCTGTAGCACGAATGCTTCAACTAGGGTAGCGTGTTCGTGTCGGATACCGATACTCCTCAGACACTCTGTCATGATTATTTATTTTCTTTATCTTAAATATATTATATTTTTAACTTAAAGTTATTATTATTATAACAAATAGCTACTCATATCTAAAAAATATCGACAAAAAAAGTTAATAAGTATAAAATTAAATTTATACTATATAAATGAAAAATGTATTTTTGAAATAATAGATATCCAACAAGGATTTATTGGATTAGAAAAACTTCTAAAGAAAGCTCGTCAAGTGTCTTCCTCACAAAGCTCGTCTACTAGAAGCAGTAACTATTCCAAACGAGTTCTTAAACTAACTGGTTGAACGTTTATATATACACGTATATGTGTGGGTGTATATATGCATACAAAGTGAGAAAGAGAGAGGTAGAGTAGGGTAGGGCAGGGTAGGGGAATGTACCAATCAAGTCTGGTGGTGTCTTTCCATTGCAAAACCTTCCTGTGGAAACTCCACCTTCAAAATCCTTTCCATAAGGCATAAAATTGCCCTTAACCATTGTGTTCATATCGTTGTTGTTGCCTTGATCAACTATCGAATCTCCAAATGCAAATACTGCAGGCACGGTTACGTTTTTCGGTAGCTTTATCGCTCCCTCACAGGCACTCCACAACAGAACAAAGACATAGAAAATCACTACTTTTGAATTATAAGTAGCCAAAAAATGAGAAGACACCATCTCCATCACGAAAAGTTGCATGAATTTCAATTCGACAACTTTTCGAAAATAAGTTGAACTATACTAGTAGTGTTTGTATGTATATATATACATGCATATAGAGAGAAGATATTTTATTTACTGTATGGTGAGTAGCTATTATTTGTAAGAAAGGTAGGTCTAATTTAATACTAGGTCTAATTTAATACTATGTCAAACTTAACACTTTACAAGTATCATATTTTGCATGAGATAAAGTTTCAACTTTTGTTGCCAAATTTTGGTACCAACCATATCATTTGTCACAATTTTTGTGGAAAATATTCCCCTCTTTCTCTCCTCTCACTTGCTACTACATATGTATGTTTGGAGCTATAGGGAAAAATTAAAAAAGGATTAAAAAAATGGTTAGTCTCCAAGTTTCATACCTTGAGCAGAAAAAGGTTTCTAAATTTCGAAACGAAGATTTTTACTCTTTCAACTTGATAATATGTATCGTGTTAGCCTATTTGTATGTTTCTGCCCTTTCGACTGATGAATAATTGGCATACGGAATTACTTGTGTGGCCATTAATTTCGTCCAACTCAACATATAAATAGTAGATAAGATATGTTAAACGATGAATTGGCTACTATTTTCCTTATTGTGATGCTGTGTTAGACAATAAGCAATTTTGTCTATCAACTCATCATTTTTGTTAAGTAGTTGAAATGTGATTCAACTAAATACATGTTTAAGAAAGGATAAAAAAAATATACATTTTAGATGAATAAAATTTTAATTTCTTTTTCTTTATAAACATGAACTCAATATAAAAAAACAATCAAAAATAAAATAAAATAAATTCTTGTTTACTATGTGGTGTCAAATCCTCCAACTAATTATGCAAGCATTAGTATATTATGACATTTAATCTAAGTTAAAGTCAATAATTAATTTTAATAACATATTTCATAAGATTCACGACTTTTTAACAATACATTTCATCAACTTATATCAAAATGTACTAAAATATGATTTTAATCCCATACAGCCTATACATAAATATGTAAATAGTGACAATCTAATTAGGAGAGACTCTTTTCAATTGTGAAGTATTTTTTTTTCTTAGAATTATTAAAAGATTAAGTCCTTATTTGGTACAACTTAAAAGGTAAATTAAAATTTAATTTAAAATTAATATTTAATTTTAACCGCGCACGTTTATGTAATCCATAAAACTTTTAATCACACATTTCATTAATTTTTATAAAAAAAAAAAAACTAAAATCTTAGTTTTTATTTAAATCAAACATGAGCTAAATTTGCTATGTACGCATCAGCAGCTATGGTTAGGGGTGTCCAAAAGTCTCAAACCGAACCGAGCGATTCTTCACAAGTTAAATACCCGAACGGGTACCCGAATTGAGAACCGATGGGTATGTGTCGGGTCTCGGGTCTAGACCAAGAACTGAAGAACCAAATGAGAACCGAAACTAAATAATTTTTTAATTTTATTGATTGAATTAATTAAATTATTTTATTTTTTTCTAAATAAATTAACAAATTAATTAATTAAATCAGATCATTTCATAATTTTAAGCCTTGTGCCTCAAAAATTAATTAATTAAATCAGATCATTTCATAATTTTAAGCCTTGGGCCTCAATTTTTTAATATGGATCACCGACATTTTAATATTAATATCTACTTTTTGGTATTTGTATGCATTGAATTAATGTTATTCGACGCTAGTTATTTATATATTTTTGAATTGAATTACGTTAATTTGTAAAAGTTACGAATGCAATGTCATTAGTTATATTTATGTAGTGTTGCTGTAAATGTTAAAAAATTTAATTATGGTATGAAACCGAACAGAACCGAACCCGAACGGTTCCATAATTATATTTGGACCCGACGGGTCCATTTATTAAATACCCAAAAATTTTGGAATAGAGCAGAATCGAATCGACCCACGGACAGCCCTATCTATAGTCTCTATATATGATCCTTTTATATGAAATTATTTACATAGATCATAAGAAGAATTTTCACGTTTTATGATTACTTGGTGTAATGATGGGTTGGAATTTTAGACAGAAAAAATGGCTCGTTTAAATTTATTGTACTCTGACACTACGAAAATTTAGGATTACATCTCAAAATACCAATCTTATTACAAGAATTAAGAATTAATTAGTCCAA
>CAIGRQ010040755.1:0-12210 GCA_903798375.1 Fraxinus sp. D2006-0159
AATTTAATAGATTCGGTTAAGGTCGAGATAATAGAAATCACATTAAATCAATCCTCGTGGGAACGATACTCGAAATTCTAGGATTTCCACTTTATTACTTGTTAACGAACCGTACACTTGCGGTGATTTAAATTCGAAATATATTTTCGTGAACAATACAAATAGTTAGGACTAATAGTAAAAGTTCTTAATTACATAATTCACAATATAATAGCTAAAATAAATATTACTCCTATGATATACTAGTAATAGGACAGAACTTTCTCATCTTATCATTCATATTTTCTTGATACGCTATCAATTTCTGAAGCCCCCATAACCTGATCATTGATCAGGATACCTTTACCATTGATCGGGACAATTTTAGTCTCAACTTCATGTCCATCACCAAGAAAAGCCAAACTTGGCACAAAACCAGCAGTGTTGAAGGACAACGGCAAACTAGAAACTTCAAGATTCTTGGTCTCCTCCTTTTCAAGGTCGAGCAAAACCAAATTCTCTTCGCTTATCTCAAGTAAATCTTCCCCATTATTCAAAAACTCTAAATGAACTATACGATTTCGTACAATACTATATTTCTTCATCCAAGACTCCACCTATCCATATTCATTCATTAACCACATATCCCACCTCTCACCAGCATTATCAGAATAACTAACAAACAGAGCCACTGATTTTTCATCAATCGATGGAGACAATCGCGATTCCCTATAATTCAGTTCGAGATCTTGTGGCAACTCCATCACCTTAAAAACCTCCCCACTTATACTGAAAGCTATAATGCAATTAGGCTGACCATCAGTCGTTAGCATTGTATACGCCAACCAATGCACAATCTCATTTACAAATACATTGCTGGACTAATTATTGTGTATAAAACATGGCACCACCACCTCAATTTTCCTCGAAGATTCATTTTTTATTTGATAAACCAAATCCTGACGTCCACACTCAGATTCATAGCCCCTATCATATAAAATCTGCACCAGCTTGAAATCAAATCCAAACCCAACAACCATGTGAGAAAATTTGGTTGTAAAACAATGAAACCAGTGAGTATCTCGAAGAATTTTGAATTTCCTAATAGATGGATTCCAAAGAATCATCGTGCCAATATAGGTGAAATAGTTGGTGTCAAACAAGCAGATTAGTCCATTGCTTGAACCCACGAACCTTAAGTACCCATGGACACTCTCAAAAGGAACTTCAAGCCTTTTGCACAAAGAGAACTCGGTAGCACGGTGAAAAGAGATGTACTGTTTTGTGTAGTCGATGGATTCATAGTGAAGAAGGTGGCAAAGGTCGCCGGTGTCGATGCCGTGGTGGGGGCGATGGAGTATGTAAGGAGTTTGATGAAGTGGTGGTTGGAAATTAAGGAGGCGAAGATTTAGAAATGCACCTGAGCTGGAGAAGGAATTTCATGGATAGCTTTAAAAGGATTTCGAAGATGACATCTTTCGGAGGGCTGGAGAAGAAATCATGATGGTTTCTCATTCTTGCTAGTTCGTGCCAAATGGACGACTTTGACCTTTGGGGAATACATAAAATGAAGAAATATTGTTTTTGGTAACAAAAAAAAAATACTTATTGGCCATTGCACGTGTGGTTGCCACGAATGCATATCCACTGCAAATCTTCGTACATCTCCTTAGCACCTTGATACCATGAATGAAATATCTCCTTAGCTAGATTAATCTCACACAATATAGTAAATGTATCTACCGGAAATTGCTTATATTTATCAAAATTGATGTAAGAGCATCATAAAATGTTTGATCACTTATTGGTACAATGACTTATTTCCTTATATACCAATTTCATCTCGGGCACTTAATCGTTATATTGACAGATTTCTTACCATGCATGCACAAAATCAAGACTTGCACAAAATTTGTAATTAGCTTAATTTTAGGACTCAATCAAATTAGTCAACTCGCCTTATGTATGTTTTCCATACATAGCTCATTGTACATCTATTTGAAAAGCTCAATATGAAATATAAAACAATTTAGTCCAATATTTCTCTCCTCCATCTTCTTAACATGGTATCAGAGTGAAGAAAAAGACCCAGCCATTCTGCCATGGCCGACAACAACACACCACACATTCCCTCCTCTTACCTTCTTCATTCCTCAGATTCTCCTAGTTTAATTCTCATCAATAACCTTTTCACAGAAAACAACTACCCCAAATGGAAAAAAGCCATGACAAGAGCCCTTAATGCCAAGAACAAACTTAGTTTTGTCGATGGCACCCTCATACTCCATGAACCGACCAAACCAGAATATACTCAGTGGAACCAAACGAAGGATATGGTCCTTACCTGGATCCTCAACTTCATCGGCCCTTCTCTTACCAATTCTCTTGAATACCATACTGATCCCCACCATGTCTGGCTCAACCTCTCTTCCCGTTTCTACCATGGAAACAATGCTCGCATCTATCACCTAAAATGAGCCCTCTCCCCCCTACAACAAACCATAAATTCTATCTACGGTTATTATAACCAAATCAAAAAGATTTGGGATGAACTTGGCCATCTCCAAAACCCAACTGACCTCAAAGACTTGCAAAAACAGGCTGATGATGAACGTGTTTTCCAATTTCTCCTCAGGCTAAATGATTCTTTGCTCCTCTTCGCACCCAAATCCTGGCCATGGATCCACTTCCCTCCATAAGCAAAGTCTTCTCAATATTGTTTCAAGAAGAACAATAGAGACTCCTCAATCTTCAAACACCATCCTCAGAAATGCTCGCAATGGCTACCTGCACCACTGCTCGTCTACAGTTCCCTCTGAAGTGCATAACATGTGGCAAAGATGGCCACACGGGTGAACGCTGCTGGACCATCATCGGGTACCTTCTAGGTTGAGAGTCTCGCACCAACATATCACGTCACCCATCTTAGGGCAACCTCCGTCGACTGCAAATTTGGTCTCTCTCACTCATCCACTTCAAGTCCGGTGATTGTCATTGGAGTTGTATCAGAAATTGCTTAGCCTCCTTGCACCGTCGCAAACTCCGAGTAATCCATCTCCTACAAATTTCGCTAGTAACCTCTTCTCCCCTTCTGATTTCTCCTTCAATCGGTGCCTCCATTGGGTGGTGGACAATGGTGTGAGCCACCACATCTGCCACCAACGCGATGCCTTTACCGATTTGAAGCCCCTTACCTTTCCTCACCATATTCAGCTTCCAACATGGCAAGATATCCCAGCTGAAGGGCTGGGTTCTTGTATTCTCTTCCCTTCCCTCAAATTAAAACACGTTTTCTATGTTTCCCTTTTGTCCTTCAATTTACTCTCAGTTTTCGAAATTGCCCTTCATAATTCTTGTGTTATCACTTTTTCTTCTAACACTTGTTTATTTTAGGACCCTCAATCGATGAAGCCGTTTGGATCGGCCGATCTATGAAATGGGCTCTATGTGTACCGCCCCGATCTCCCATCATTCTTGCTGCTCAATCTACTGCGAATAAGACCCTACGACATCAACGTCTAGGTCATCCCTCCAATTTTACTATTCCCAGTATTTTTAATTCTCCATGTACTCTTTCTGAATGTGATGTATGTGATTGTTCTAAGCACACAAGATTACTTTTTTCCAATTATGCCAATAAAATTGATTATCGTTTTAATATTATTTTTTGTGATATTTAAGGTGGTTATCACACTGCATCTTTATGTGGAGCTCATTATTTTCTCACAATTGTTGATGATTTTTCTTGCACCACATGGGTATATCTTATGCATTTTAAATCTTAGGCTTACACTCATTTAACGCATTTCTTCGCCCTTGTCCACAATCAGTTTAACACCACTGTTAAAATTATTAGAACTGATAATGGACAAGAATTTCTTTCACATCAATTTCAAACATACCTACACAAACACGACATCATTCATGAACGTACTTATGTTGAAACTCTTCAAGAAAATGGTGTTGTGGAGCGTAAACACTGGCACCTTCTAAATGTTGCTCATAGTCTTCATTTTCAAGAACACTTACCTCTACATTTTTTGGGTGATTGGGTCCTCACCTTATCAACCGTACCCGTTGTCGCACTCTCCAAAACAAATCACCTTTTGAATCTGTTCAATAAACCTCCCAGCTATGATCATCTTTGTATATTCAGATGTTTTTGTTATGCACAAACTCTTAGTGCTCACTGCGATAAGTTTTCCCCCCCGTGCCACTAAATGCGTCTTTCTTGGCTACCCAAGCACACATAAAGCACACAATCTCTATAATATCAATACTTAAATTGTCTTCTGTTCTCGAGATGTAACCTTCTACAAACCAACATTTCGTTTCCAAGATCTTCCTAACAGTCCCTCCGTTCCCACTCCTATTACTCCTCTTCCCGTCATTGAACCTATTATGTCTCCCTCTCCTGACCCTTATGACTCTCCCGACTCTCATGATTCCTCGATCCCCACAAACACATCTCTACTCACTCCTCGGCCTCGCCATACCATTACTCAACCTGCCTACCTCAAGACTATATTTGTCCTACCTTATATGCGGAGCCCACGACATCTGCACCTACTTCATCAGCTTCAGGTACTGCTCACCGTTTGTCTTCTTTTCTTTCATATTCTTTTTTCCCTCCTCTCATATTACTTATTTGACTTCTCTTACCTCTTGTACTGACCATGCTATGCTGGTGCTATTTACCACTCTCACTGGAGTGAGGCAATGTCCGTTGAGCTTCATGCTTTAGAGTATAATTTGACCTGGACTCTTGAGCCTCTACCTCCTAGTAAGAAACCCATTGGGTGCAAATGAGTTTTCAAAACCAAACTCAAAGTTGATGGATCCATTGAGAGGTACAAAGCTCGACTTGTTGTCAAAGAATGTACTCAGGTTGAAGGACTTAACTACCATGAAACCTTTTCTCTGGTCGCCAAAATTACCACGGTCCGTTGCTTACTAGTAGTTGCAGCTACCAAAAATTGGATCATTCATGAGCTTGACGTTAACAATGCCTTCTTGCACGGCGATCTTGATGAAGAAGGCTACATGATCCCACCACCCGGCTATTGTCCTCAAGGGAATACTCGCGTCTGCCATCTCAAAAAATCCCTATATGGCCTCAAACAAGCTTCTCTGAACTGGTTTTTTAAACTAACCTCTGTGCTTTTTTATGCAGGTTTTTATCAGTCTCAGGTGGATCATTCTTTGTTCACTCATATCACTTCCACCAATATTATTCTTGTTCTTGTTTACGTTGATGCCATCCTGGTTGCTGGTAACGACATCACTAAGATCGAGATTTTCAAGAAAATTCTCTCCACTCACTTCAAGACTAATGACCTCGGTTCCTACAGTGTTTATTATATTGTGCTTAAATCCTACTGTCTCTCTCAATAACAATAAAATTCATTAACAATTCAATTGGGGATCAAACAATTGAAAAGAACGATAAAAATGATAATAAACATCCATAATCAAATCAAATTAAAGTCAAGATAATTAATTAAAAACTAAAAATATCATAAAAATGGTTCATATCATTCTTCCAATGTATAAAACTAGGCTAACATATGGAAACTACAAGAAATATAGTAAAAAGATATAACCCGAATTTTTAATTAATTGAGAAGATGAAGATGAATCTTGAAATTCAATAATTTGTTGAAGATGAAGATGAATTTTGAGATTTTGAATTTCTTCAATGGTTTGTTGATGAATTTCCCCTTGCGTTTTCTCTTCTCTGCCCAAAAATTAAGTTTGAATCTTCATTTGATTGAATTCTTGCAAACCCCCTTCAATTCTCTTACAAAAACTATGAATTCTCCTCATTTGATGATAATAGTTGATGAATATTGGAGTATGAGGTGTATATGAGAGGTCTCAAATATATATTCTGTTGTTAGGCATTTGTAGGAGTAGAAAATTAGTTGAAAATAATGTCCAAATTGCTTTCTAAAAGAGTTTCAATCGAATAAGGAAAGTTATTTTCGCACACGAGTTTTTTGTCTCTGCATAGCCATCAATATTTTAACTATAACGTTCTCTCTTAATATCTAATTAAAGCGATTCAAAGTGCGTTGGAACACTAACTCAAAGGTCTACAACTTTCCTAGAAATATAGCTTTTCCAATTCGGACAATTATTATGCCAAAAATGGATCTCAATATTCGACTAAAAATTTGGAATATAACTTGTGCGATTGGAAAATGATTTTGATAATATAATCATATTCCATTCCTTTTGAGTTCTAGTTCCATCAAATTGTCTCCTAATAATCTTTAAAGTATCGTGTTATAGTCTGAATCAACTAATGAATATTTGCAATTTGGTCCTCAAATTTTGGACTTTGCCATTTTTCTTTGATTTTCTTCTGTTTCTTCCAATTCCTCGTTCCACTATTGAGTTTTACCTATATAACATAAAATACAACAATTTAAGATATATTTTGTCAAAAGAGTTATCAAATATCGATATTTTAGACCCCCGAATAAGTGTATAAAATACACTTATCAAGTGGTTCATGGCCAAATTGAACCAAGTCATGAGAACCATAAACGATTTAGGAAAGACATCCCTGTGAGTATTTTTGTCTTGGTTTACACCAACAGTTGAATGGTTCAAGACATCACGTTCACCAGTTAGCCAGTAAGTCCGATAGTATTTCACTAAGGGCGGTTCAAAGCCAAACGCTACCTTCTCGGATACAGTGTTTTACACTTATGAAATCCAAGAGTGGTCCAGGGCCAAAATGGACACAACAGTGAGAACCATGAACGGTTTAGGGAAGACATTGTGTGAGTACTGTTGTCTTGGCTTACACCAACGCTTGAATGGTTCAAGACATCACGTTCACCAATTAGCTAGTAAATCCGATAGTATTTCATTAAGGAAGGTTCAAGGCCGGAAGCTACCTTACCTGTTGTAGTGTTTTTCTATTCTCTCTCTCTACAATGCATCATATTTCTGAATAGCATGAGCATATTCGAATTTCCATTCATGTGATGGATTATTGGAATTTGGTTTAGAGAATGAAAATGAAATTTAGTTGAATTTGGAAAAGTGACTTTCGTGTCAACTTTGCTCAAGTATTCGGACTTGATTCGATAGTCAAATCATGAATATAAATAGACTAATTTGTTCTATTCGTCAAGTAGATTGTCGTGGTATGTTTGAAATTTCAAACCAGTTCCAACGAATGAGAAATTGCGGTCCAAAGTTGGATAGAAAAGAGGAAATACGGACTGAAAAAGTGGCTAACTCCATAACTCGCTTATCGCTCGAGCGATGAGACGTTGCTTGAGTGACAATCTAGCGACAGACGAGCGAGAGAGGGTATGATGAAAAAGTGTCAATGTCGCTCGAGCAAGAGGCCAGCGATAGACTAGCGACATCAACGAATGCTTATCTTCGTAAATGTTGCTAAGTTTGGGGCATAAAACTTCAGTCACAACCCTTCATCTTCTATATATATGACCCTTTAGACGTCCATTATACATCCTATATCATTTTGAGTTGATCATTACATCAAAACTCTTGCAACATACTCTCCAAAAATCATTTCAAAACCATTTTCTTGTAGTGGGAAATTTTCGTTCGAAGTTCGTTGTTGCTTGTGGTTTGACCACAAGTTGTATTCGTTGTATCTTGACAGACAAGTGCTGTAGTCCGTTAGCACCGTTGCGGGGCAATATTGTTTAAAGGAGAAAGTGTTTTTCACCTGTTTTGGATTTTGATCTTTTCTCACCTACTTTCTTTCCTTTTTCCTGAAATTTAATTACGCTCCTGTGAATTAAATATTTTCTTTGTCTAAACAACCATTTACATATACTAACGATACAACATATAGAACTACAATAACCGTGCACAAAAGGGTGCAAAACCAAACCAAAAATGTGTGAAGCTTGTTAAAACATTACCAGAATTTAAAATCATATGGTCAGAAATCTGTATCGAGCGATCGCCCTATTCACCAAATAAGTCTCGAGTTTGCAAAGTAATGGCTGGGCGATTGCCCGTGCTATTTTCCAGGCACCTCTGTTTTTTCTTCTTGTTTTGCTTTTGTTTGGTTTTCTCAAGGTTGATCCAGGAACGGATCTAGGATCGGATTACAGGCCGAGCTAATCCGTAAAAAAAAAAAATTACACAAGAAATTTTTTTTTTTTTTTTTTTCCTACTAAAAAAAATTAATGGGCTGGGGGGGCTGACCGGGCTGTACTAAATCCGTCCCTGGGTTGATCACTTCCATCACCTCCAAAGTCACTCCTCATTGTATATATATATTGAACAATTCTAACAGTTTTTGCATACATTAAGCGTTACTTGAAAGATGCAGATATGATACCTAGATTTGATAATACATACTTCGACTAGCTGACGATTGAAAAAAAAAGAAAAAAAAGAAGAATTAGTGTCTATTTTCTTTGATCATCTCTCAGATCGTCAAATGAGTTCTCTGATGAATTTTTAGGGGAGATGCAGTAGAAGTTGGCTTCTGTCGCGTGGTTACAGATTTCGGAAATGAAAATTGATAACCAAACTATGAGTGGCGTCACAAGCAGAATGAGACCTAAAGGAACCATCCACTGTCGTTCATTAGTAGGATGGTAATACAACTCCCACAAACCCAACATCAGTCCACCTGCCATGCTTAAACAAAATGAACCAAAGCAATTTATCAGTATCGTCTTCATTGTTTTGTAGCCTGGATCGTCCTTGGCTAATTCTTCCGTTATCAACAGACAAGAAAAATGATGAGAAGAAGCAGAAATTGAGGAAGCAAGAAAGGTGTAGTAGGTAGAAGAAAAGAAGGTTGTATATCAGTATATGTGATGGAAAATTGCTGAAAATGGTGGGGAATATAAAGTAGAATTAGACACCCATTTGTTATGTGGGCAGATAAGAAATTTTGTGATGAGTCTCCTTGAGGCTTCAATACATAGGGCAGGCTACTCTAGTACTGAAATAAAAAACACTCATTTAATTCTCATTGACCTTTGATCAAGAATTCCTTTAAAGCTACCTAAAATTTTCAATATTCATATTTTCCTAAGCGACTATGAATCCAAGTCAGTGATCACTGTATGCTCCTCTTTCTCTTTTTCTATATCATTCCTTAACTCTCATTGATTTGATCATGTGATCGCCTAGTACAACTTGATGGTGGACTCTAAAATGTGCTCCACGACGAGATGGCAGCTAGAAATGAACAAAATAGTGATTTATGGTGCCCATAGGGGTAGGGGAATTGAGGCAGAACGGGGACATGATCATCGTCCCTACTCTTGTTTTTTTTATATTTTTATTCCTTTACATTTAATCATATTTAAAAATATGAAAACTGATATTAAAACAATAAGTTAATCAGAAAATTAGACCAAAAATTAAGATATCTTAATCGTGATCCACTTCCCGCTGCACCCCGTTGTCATTCCTTAATTTGGGATAGATTAATTTTGTTTAATTTATACGCGTCTCTGATAGTCAGATGGCATGGGGTCATTAATTTACATTTATGTATTAAAGAATGTAATTGCAATTTTTTCAGTTGTACATTTCTCTTTCTTTTCATGACACACAAGAGGGGTGGGTGGGGGGAGAATTTTTGCAATATTATAATCGCCTAGGACCCACCACTTGTGAGATAAAATTTGAAAATCTGTATAAAATCTGGTAATTTTTTCCTGTACTTAAAGTTTTTTCCTAATATAAAAGAGGTAGTTTGTCGTTACTGTTCACAAGCCTTTTTTTTTGGTTGGCTTAGCTGAGCCGCTAGGAAGTGAGTGGCTTTTAATAAGACATCTTTTTATCCAAGAGAGAAGTGTTCCTTTTTTCATTTCTATTTCTAGAATATTCATTTGCTGGCTTCCGTTTTTCTGTTTCTTTCTAATTATGAAACCGTTCTTAAAATCTATTGGGAATTGTGTACAAATTGTGGGAAATTTGTTTTTGTTCTCTATTTATATCTACAGTTCATTCCGGTTGTGCTTGAAATTGTGGCTATTTTTTCACTGTGGCTTATAGTTTTGGGAATGCTTGAATATTGTAATAGATTTTGTAAGTTGTGTTGCATTTGCCTCTTCTGTTGTTTTTTTAGATTTGGAAACCTTTTTTATATCGGCTATTCATGTTGAAAATCTTTGGAGAGATGAGTACAAATTGTGAGAATTTTGCAGTGAAACATTTGGGCTATTTGTGGAAAGATGAATGGAAAATGTGGAAATCGAACAGAACCCAAATCCACTTTTCTTTCTTTTTGTATATGCTTATTGCGGTCTATATGTGTTCATAAATTGAATTCATTTTTATTTCCTACCAATTTTGTGTAAATGTTCCTTATTTTAACCGCACATTCTCGAACAAATTTCTATTCATCTCATTATAATGATGAGGCCAAACGGGTGCTTAATTTCAACAATGCTGGTTTTTGCATTGATTGTCCATCGGAATGTTTTCAATTTGAGCTCTATAATTTTTATCTATTTCTTTAACTTGTACATTTAAATGACGTATGCTTTCTGTGGTAATAAGATGTCTTGAAAAGTTGTGAGATGTTTTCGAATAATGTAGTTTGAATTATGTTTCCCTACAAAAAAATAAGTTAAAGATGGTATGATGAGATTTCAGAAGAGATGACAGAAAAGAATTGTAATGTAAGATATAATTTTTTAGCATTTGAAAAAGAGAGTATTTGAGTGGATTATTAATCTTAATTTAAATGGTTAAGTTTTGTGATTTGTGTTAATGTAGGAATATGATGAGATACGATGTATTTGATGTTAGATTATTTGGCAATCAACCAATAATGAATGAAGAGTATAAAAAAAAGTGTTGAAAAGCACAAAAAATTTGAGAATTTAAGGAAGTGAAATGAAAAGAGTTATAATATAAGATACTTTTTATTAACCATCGAAGATAAACATGTTAAAACTCATGTATCCACGTATAGCATGAAACAAGTATGTTTTTGGCTTAGTATTACCACCGAGAATGAAATTACCCATGGACTCAAAATTTATATAATTCAATGTAATCTTCATTCAAAGTAAGTTTTATTTTCTACTGAAATCCTACAAACCAAAATTCGACATTATTATTTACACTATATCAGCCACTACACGTGCAACGCACGTGCATTCACTAGTATTGATTAATATGTAAGTATTGAATGTATTTAAGAAGAATATTGCTCGATTAGATTAAGATTATGTTTGACTTGACTATGACTTTTGTTTTTACTTTTACTTCTTGTAGAAGAATTTTATGCGAAAATTACTTTAATTTTTATTTGAAAACTAATTTTTAAAAGAGATTTTTATTTGAAAAATACTTTTGGAAAAAATCACTTTGGATCTGTTTTCTCTATAACTCTCTTAGCTATATGAAGCAATTTTATAAGATTAGCCAAACGACTATAAAAACTAGTTTTGGGAGTCTCAAAAATTTATTTTGACTTATGAAAAGTCATGTCAAACAAGTCTAGAGCCCAATTTAAATCAATGCCTAACTTCTGATTGTCAAATAATGAGAAGTTATTTGAAATATTTGGTATTTAAAAAAAAAAAAAAATGCTTAGAAGAATCTATACTATTATATGGCAGCAGTTTTTCATAATCAACAAAGTGGTAGCTTTTTATATTTTATTTTTAACTTCTCCTTTATTATTAAAAAATATCAATTTAACACTAGATAATTAAATTAATTCATTTTTTACAGCATGTACTATGTTTTATTTCTGAAAATACAAAAAAGTAAAAATTTATTGTGAATTTAGAGTTGTAAGTAAAAACCATCAAATCTGAAAATCGAACCAAAATCATCAATTTGAAGTCACCGACTTGGTACAACATAGAGTTGTCAACAAAGTAGATTTTAGCTAAACCAAATTAACAGTTTATAAATTGAAAATGAAAATAAAAATATTTTTTTTTAAAAAAATATATTATGCTAAAAATTAGACGATAAATTTCCATCTTAACCTCTAAAAGAAGGTCTAAATATTAAAATATAAATGCCCCCGGGGCACATCCAAATAGGCAAAAGAAAGGACATTGCTAGACTTGCAATCTCAGCGTGGGGAGTTCGATTCCTAGTTGGAGCATCTTGGTGATGTAATAAACATGAAGGAAGGCTCCCTTGAGGTCAGGAGTATAAGGGGTGCTCGAACCCTGATCAATTTGGGCATAACCCGTAGTTTACCTCCACCAGTTACTGAGGGGCCGGTGGCTGGTGGTCCAG
>CAIGRQ010040770.1:0-15476 GCA_903798375.1 Fraxinus sp. D2006-0159
AAAAAAAAAGGTCCAATCATGTGGGACCCATGATGTTTATTTAGAGTTTTGTTATCGTGACAATTTCAATGACAGGATTAAAATACAGGGTAACACATGATGCAATATTATTGGATGGACCTTTCTTCACTATCAGGTAGGGCGAATACTCACAAATAGGGAGGGTGTGTATTTTTATTTTTATTTTGAATTTTTTTTTGAGGCAGATCTCGCATGGAACCCACGTCATGTGAGAGAGGCTGCTTTGCCAGAGCCTAATTCTTATTGGATGCTCAAGTTGATCGCACCCGTCACTTTTTAGAGATTATTCTGAGTAGCTTTATTGATTTATTCGTAAAAAATGATTAACTGTGACAATAGTTAAAAAAAAAAAAAAAGTCAACAATACTGGCTACATTGACAAAATGGGGAGGGGCAAAATAGTAATTATGCAAAACAATTCTAGAGTAAATTTGATATTTTATAAAAATCATGTTTGAAATTATGAATCCTTTAATCCTACTCACACTTTCATATTCTAGGTTCATATTATTTTAGTTGTAAAAAATCTACTGAGATCTATCAAAATTTAATAGATTTTGCGAAAAAGCTGCACCGGACAAGATCTTAATATTGTAGGGTAACGTGGATAGTTTGTACTTGTATTCAATCATTTTATATTTTTTCTTTATATAAAGGTGAACTGTTGTTCTTGAAAAATAGAGAAAAGAGTAGCGTGAGTTCACGATCAAGTTATCATCATCTCCTTTATAGGTGAAAAACACTTTCCATTATCATTATAGGTGATTGATTAAAGTCAATGTGCTTGATGAAAAGAAAAATAAAGTTGTTAAAGGTGTTTTCAGAGAAACTTTAATTTCTAACTTCTTCAAAAGTGCTCTAAATTCAGGTTTATGGGAAGTGGAAATATGTGCTTAAATGAAACTTTTAAATTTCAAATATATCTAAAATTTTCAGATAGATGATGAGCGTGATTGGATTGCAAATCTTCTAGTGTTTCAATGAATATTACATTAATTTGCTTGAATTTAAATATTAACTGGTTGGAGATAATAGTTGGTTATAAAATTGATTACACCACATATTCTAGTGTGCCACGTAATAAGAGATCAATTTCGACCTATAATCAATATAAATGTTGGCAACAATTATTAAACTGCAACCAAAGAGCATATATTTTTTAGCAATACTAGTCATTGATAAGTGCATTGCACGAATTTTGTATTTGTCGAGTTTTTATTAATGTCGAAATTTTAGATGTTAAAAAAAAGTAGTTTAAGATTTATTGAATTATTCAAAGTCCTGGGAGCATATTATTACTTCGATAATGCTCCATTTAACAAGGTGATTATTTCAAAAGTTGATATTATTGCACAGAAAAACTCACTTAAATGAAACTTTTAAATTTCAAATATATCTAAAATTTTCAGATAGATGATGAGCGTGATTGGATTGCAAATCTTCTAGTGTTTCAATGAATATTACATTAATTTGCTTGAATTTAAATATTAACGGGTTTGAGATAATAGTTGGTTATAAAATTGATTACACCACATATTCTAGTGTGCCACGTAATAAGAGATCAATTTCGACCTATAATCAATATAAATGTTGGCAACAATTATTAAACTGCAACCAAAGAGTATATATTTTTTAGTAATACTAGTCGTCGATAAGTGCGTTGCACGAATTTTGTATTCGTCGAGTTTTTATTAATGTAGAAATTTTAGATGTTAAAAAAAAAAAAGTAGTTTAAGATTTATTGAATTATTCAAAGTTCTGGGAGCATATTATTACTTCGATAATGCTCCATTTAACAAGGTGATTATTTCAAAAATTGATATTATTGCACAGAAAAACTCACCAAAAATGAAATGGATAAAATCAAATTCTTCAAACAACACCACGTACCGCCACTACACATCGCCACTCTCCAATTCCTTTTGCAATTTTTATGGTTATTTGAAAATTCTAAATATATGGGTTTATAAACAAAAAGAAAGAATAATGCAATTCAAAATTTGATACGACGTCGTTTTTACAGCAAATTGGGGGAAAAAATGATGTGGAAAGGTATAAAATTGGAGAACTGAAATAGTGAAAATTGAGAAAATGAACAGTAACATCTCATTGGTTACTATTGTATCTACAGTAAATACAAAGTGCCTTTTTTTAATATAGTAGGATATATCTGAATAAGTTCTATTGACAAAAGTTTTGTTCACCATCGGTATGCCAAATGGACTCTAGCTCTTTGAATAAGCTCAACCAATAAAAGATCTACAAGTCAACTGGGGGGATTAACGTAAAAATAGATAGAACTAATCCATTTATTTGACTGAATGTCGCTTATTTTTCGGAAGTTAAGAACTCGATGGCCCAAATAAAAAGGTTGGGGACGTTATTAACCTTAAATTAACTTCAAGTTTTTTATCTCCTATTAGTTACGTCAGATTAAAATAATTCTACGAATGAGATAAATTTAGACAGAGTTATTCATTTTTCATAATGCATGAATTATTCTTGATATTGCATTTTATTTAATAATAATTAATCACTAAACTAATATACTGTCAAAATTTAACCATCCAATCCAAGGGGGAAAAAAAAGCGAGTACATGATTTGATTGTTCGATGCAACGACTTTGCAAATGAATGACAGTATGAAATGGACACATCACGACATTATCATTATTCTCTTTTTCCTTTGTTACGAGTATCAAATTGACCCACTAACTCTGTCCTTGTAGCCCCATTTTTTCAAAAAATTCATTTTCAATCACACATTTTTCATCAATTTACTATTTCAAAATACATTATTTCCCCCAAAATGGGGCTCAAACAAGGGCTCGATTAGAAAATACAAGATCAGTCTGAATTTAGTAAATGTCCGTTCTTATTTTTGAAACATCGTCAGTTGTCACACCATTATTTATTGATTAAAAAATAAGCTTTTATTAGGAGAAAATATCATAGTTTTTTGAATTTTGCTGTGTATTGTTAAATATAAAATATCACTATCTATGTGTTATGGTCACCAAATAATCTTGTCTGTAATGGGACCAAATAAGTTACAATTTAGGGGAAGATGCATAAAATAATGGAAGTATAAGCGACATTGAACGTGACATCTTTGATAAGAAATATGTAGCAATAATTATGAAATTATCTTCACATTATAAATATCATGAGTTATTTTCTTATATAAATTCATATTTGTTTAGTTTTTTTATGAAATCTCTAAATTGTTACCGTTGCTGGGCGTCAACGGTCATAAAATGGATTTTAATGAGATTTTAATCAATCACAGACAATCCCTAAACAAATTTCTCGACTCCTATTATGATATCTTGACATGCTTCGATTGAATAATTATTTTCTTTTATAGAAAATAATATATCTCGATAGAAAGGTATAATACTGGATATATTAAAATTGAGTTATGATTTATTTTTAAACAAAAATCTTGTTCATTTAAATTTATAATCGTGACCCTCGTGAGATTAGTCTACAAATTGACCAAATAAGTGTCGAGACAAAAGTAGTATTAACACTATTTTTGTGTCCAAAATCTGCCAAAAACTTGTGTGGTCAAAAGACGGCTAAAAAAATTTGGGACAGGGTTGATGCTAATGCGCGGACAAAAAAACATAGTTTATAGCATAAATAAAAATAGACTATGTTCAAATAAATTTATCTATAATTCAAATTTGACGGAGACTTAATCGAGCTGACGTAGACTCGTGAAATTTAGGGCGTGTTTGATCGTGCTTAAAAGTCAATTAAAATTGAAAATATAGCCGTTATTGGGTCTCACTTATCTAATAAAAGTCAATAATAATAGTTAGTTTTTCAATTTTAATTCGATTTTAATCTCTACCGAACACGCCCTTAATATAACATACAATGTTCAAAGCATGCCGCGTGAGATTTTCATCATTAACACTGTCGACTTTTAAAATGACGAGTAAAAACTTTAACATTTCTGTAAGTTCATTGGCAACTAAAAACACTTTTAAAATTTAATACCAACTGAAAAATCTGAAAAAGTACATTGACAACTCAAAAAAAGATTTAACGTTCAGTGAGAATTGAAAATATTTGAAAAAATATCCGTGTTAATTCTAATATTTAACCCTGGTAATTACATTACCAAAATTCAACTCATTTGGGCCTATTTCTACCTTGTCATGAGACTGCAGACACAACAGATGAGAGGGGCATATTCATACACGGATTTAAGGTTTCCACCTCAATCTGCCGTATCCAACGATATCAGAGAGGTCGAATGCCAGTGATGTGGCGTGTCTGAGAATGCACACGAGCCTACATCCGATGCACGAGGGCTTGGAATATTGGGAAATGGGGTTCGGATTATACAAGAAGAATGTTGACCTCCAAAAACGAGCCAACAAAAACTCAGGCTCACTCGTGTCCACATAAGTAAAAACCAAGCCACGTGTAAGAGGAATCACTCTTCGAGACACGCGCCAACAAAGTGTTTGAACTCTGGAGTTAGATCAACACGATAACAAAATAAAATATTTTTAGATCAAACTCCAACAGTCAAACAAATAATATTGCATATGAAAAACTGGAGAGAGATATGTGAAGCTTTTAGTATTTGGAATTGCATTAGTTTTAAAATGATACAAGAGAGGATATTTATAGCGTTGCAATTGAAGCTGTAAATGTTGGATGAAGCGCAAATGGCTTCTTCTGCTTCATCTAACTTACTGGGACGTCCCATCACTCGCCCTAGGATGCACTTGAGTATTTGGGAAAGGGGGAGCCCTGTTCACGAAAATATATTTCGAATAAAACACACCGCAAGTATACGGTTCTTTAACAAGTAATAAAGTGGACTTTTTAAGTCTGAGTGTCATCCCACAAGGATTAATTAGTTCTAATTCTAATTACCGTGACCTTAATCAAAATAATAAAAATGAGAATGTTCGTTTTGATGAATTTATAATAAATTAATGATGCAGATACGATTATGAATGCTTTTACTAAACTAAACGAAATTTATGTCAAATGCAAATTGAAATTCTTCTAATATATGATGAATGTACTGGATCACGAACTCCTATATAATAATCTTCTTTAAACCTAATTATACACCTTGACACACGATTAAATGTTGAAGAATTAATGCTCCCAAATTATTTAACGGTATCTCTCGAGTAAAGTTAAACATATTCCAAGATGTGACCCGACTATATCTCTATGACGGATATGAACATATAAGAATGCATATATTTTTATGAGCACTTAAAGATTCACATATGACATAACGGTATATTTATATCACATATCGGACCCTATGATGATTTATACCGCGTCGAACATATTCCCCTTCTTTCAAATGCATGAAATACGCCATCCAACTCACACAATTACGTATACAATAATTATGGAGAAAAGAAATTCATATAAATCATTCAAATATCCAAAACATGTTTTTGATATCAATAATTGTAAAACTAAAAATTAAGAATCATATTACATAGTTCATCTAACCCTAGTACGGAATTAACATAGCCTAGCATGGTGGAACGAAGAATATCAGAAAAATAAATGAAGAACGACATCACCAATTCAATTCTTGAATTTAATATTCACTTCGTAGTGTTGCTTTTCTCGTTATTGCCTTGTTTCTTCTCTTAAAACCTTTATAAATCTCCTCCCCTTCGTTCTAGACGGCCCTAGGATTTAAATACGCATCCCAATATTTGTTTCCATAAGTATTTTACTAAAAAAGGGAAATCAGAATTCTCGCGACAAAAATCAACTATGCGACCGCATAGTATACCTCTATGCGATCACATAAAGGAGCTGAAAGGGCCTTTTTTTTTGGTTGAATGGACCTATGCCACCACATAGCTTTTGTTCTATGCGATCGCATATTAGTAACCAATTCTAAGTTCTTGCGTTTTGGTCCTCGAACTTCGTTTCACCAATCTTGACCTCTTTCCACCGTCTTCTTCTTCCAATATTTCATTCCAATAATCAATTAGTCTTCAACATCTTCACATCACTAACTCTTCTTCCATGTCATCTTTCGACTATTTGCAACTTAGTCCCTGAATTTTGGTTTTCTTTCGTTTTAGTACTTCCCTCTGTTCCTCGTATTTTTCGTCATATTCATCACGTTATCCTGCAACACACAATTTACATAGAATTAAGCTATATTTCAACATATTTATCAACAATTGTCCGCATTTGTAGCATGAAATAAGTGTGTAGAACACACTTATCAGCCACCCCATGGTTTGTGCCAGCACTCTTGGTGAACAGGCTGACAGAATTTGACTTGTCTCATTCATGAGATCCTCAAAGGATATGGGAAACCATCTTTGATCGAAACCCCTAGACGTTGGGGAGCTTCGGTGAGGGGCTTCATCCATTGTGTGTGGGCTTCAGTCATTGTGCATCCTCACTGACAGAGTTCCACGTGAGGCGCCACATGGGCAACAACTGACAGTGTTCCACGTGAGGCGCCACGTGGGCAACAACTTGAGCCTTAGAGTGAATCATGCCAGGTCTCTTGCATATGCCATGACCAAATTCTGAGAACAATCTTCTACAAGAATATATGATGCCTCAAGGTACATAGTATTGGACAACATCAGTTTCTTTTTCTCCTTCAACACGTTACCAAATAAAAACATTAGAGCGGATGCATTTATGCAACAAATTTCAATGTTCTTGGAAATAAGTTCAATTGTTGCTTTCCAACAGTCCTTTAAACTGAATTCACATTTCCAAATGTAAACGCTATTCTGCAGAACAGTAATAGAAGTTTGGACAATTGCAAAATACATCAGATAATAAATCATAAAAGCTTGCCCGGTTTGGGACATTCCTTTCATTTCAAGTACAGCAGAAATACAAGACCTGACAATTCAATGACTGATGATCACATTAGATAACAAAGAAACTAACCATGAGCCCATATAATACTGGTCAATTGAATTTGCTAATCCAAGCACCTTCAGAAGTTTTTCTTCTCTTTTTTTGGGCACACGATATAATTACTGACTTTACAACTAAGTGAAGACTGTGTTTTATTTAAAAAACCAGTAGTTCCATTCAAAGGTTATAGATGAATGTTACATTCTGAGAGAAATACAAACTCATGGGCTATATAGCACCTCATTTACATAGTTATATACAAAATGTACTAAAGAGACGGGGTTTCTGAGTTCAAAACAGAGTCTTCTGGGAAGCCTTCGCGAACATCCCCCCGGCAGAGTGGACAAACACTGGAGCACAGGCACATAATTTACATCTAGATATTGAAAAAAATTAGAAGGCAAGGGGGTGGGGTGGGGGATAGGGAAAGAACTGCGGGAATGTCACATACCCATGAATCTCCTTCAGCCATTTATCTACACATGCCATGTGATACTCATGGTGACATGGAAGAACTCGAATTTTGTCTCCCTCCTCGTACTCAGCTAGGCAAATGTAACACCTGAAAGACATAGTTTCATCATAAGGTAAAACTAAAAGCTATGGCGAACAACCTGCAAATATACACAACATACCATTAAACATTCACATAGAATACTGTGTGACAAAACAGTAAATGAAATATCACCGGTAAACTAGTATATCAATATCAAAATGGGCACGCTTCAAAAGATATGATCGTAGATGTGAAAAAATAACATAACCGATCTGAATTCCATAATTTTAGTGATTTTAATTGCACTGTTGAAAGCAATCCATCCCTTTTTGGCTACAGTTATTGGCATCTTAAAAGAACTGCTAAAAATGTCTCCTCTCCTGAGTGGTTACTTCTCTAACCTTTTTCGAGGGTCGAAATATTGTCAAGCATAATTAGCAAACAATGTGAGAAAAAAGGAATTCAAAAGACTTTTTGTCACCGAATTATCTATTTATTTCATCGTAAATTTTAATTTAGTGACTCTCAAATTTTATGAAGTTTACTCTTTCATGATTTGGTTTCCTCGTTTAGGGGTATTGTCATTTTTCCATTATTCATAACCAAAGCTCTCCATCAGGTGGGCACTCTTGAACAATCGAATTGCGTAAGAGAATGTGACTTTTTCTATCTTCCATTATTTAGTCTCCTCCAAGAATTGTTTTTCTTTCTTTTATATAGTTTTCTTGCCAAGAGGTGCTGCATCACCCTGCTTAGGTTTCCTTTCTGAGATGCAAATAAACCCAATTGATTAGCCCATCCCCATCCCTTTTGTTTTTCCCTTTTTTGGGATCTTCCAACCACTTTGAGCAAAACCAATTAAAAAGGCAGGGGAAAACATACTGCTGATTATCGTCTCCACTTTGCGATTTTTCTGGCTTTCTGTGAGTCTTCTCAGGAAAAGAGTCAACCACTGATTCTGGAGCTGGAAGTGACACCATAGACAAGGAAAGTGACATTGGCTGTCGATGAATTTCATCCAGTACCTGCATTTTGCAGATGCTAAATTAGCTTCTTCAATTAGGACACATCAATAGAATGTTGTTAGCATATGGTTTTGCTCATAACTTATTGGAGATCTCAAATATAAATATAATTTCTTACTCATTGTGTGAGCGTAATCATATATTAAAGAGATGCATCCAATAACAAACTTCATTCTGAAAAGATTCTCTTTGCAAAATTTAATTGACTCCAATAAACAAACTTCATCAACATAGCTGATAAGGAATAAATCAAGCACTCGTAAAAAATACTCAACAGAGAAAATCTTTATTAATTATTCTCTTGAATATGGTAGTTTTATTTCAACTTTACTTTCTCTTACAATTGTTGCTTATAATTGCTCCACTCTTTTTCTAGCACAAACCTAATACTCCTATTTATACTTCTAGTAGAAGCATTCTATTTTATGCACATGCATGAATTCTATATCTAATTCATTTAACATGTCTATATGAATACACACTTCAAATCTAATTGATGAATTTAATTGATATAACAGACTCGCGGTCATTCTTCTAAAATTAATGATAAATAATTAGTGTGTACTAATATCATTGTTCAATGTATCATCTTCAATATTCATGACATGTTAAGATTAAGTTTCAACCTCTCCCCTTAGGCTAGACTAGTCAAACACCAAGATTTTCTTTCAAGCAGGTTGCTCTTAATAAATTTCTTTATGTAGTCATTCAGAAATGCCGACTTCTAACATTCCTTACTTTTCAGCTGCTAATTTAGTAATTATTCGAACTGTCTCTAATGTAATCACTGACTCAATGTAGCAATAATTCTCTATAATCAAACCCTTGCTTCTGCTTATATCCTTTTGCAGCAAGTGTCTTAGATCTTATTTTCCATGTCCTTTGGGACAACCTTTTTCAAGTAACTCATATTACTGAATTCTATCTTGGCTCCTTTAAATACTTTCCCTCTCCTGCAATTTTTTCTCCATCATAATGGCATATTTATGGTCTCTCAATTTCTTTCTTCCAAAGAGTTCACTTTTTTTCAAGGATCTCTTTTTGTTCTTTTATATGTTGCAATTTCTCTTGTAAGCTTAGCTTTTTTCTCATTTTGTGATTGCCGTTCCTCCTCAAACTTGTCTCTACCCTGTTCCAAATCTTCAATTTTCCCAAAAAGGAATTTTCTTAGATATTTGTATCTTTTTGTCTCATGCTTCAATCCATTTGAAAACAGAGATGCTCTTTACTCTCATTTAATTCTCAGCTTTCAGTTTCTTCACGAATCTGCAATTCCTTCTGATTAAGTTCAGCCCTCTTTTTCTCCAGCTCATCATTGAGAATCTGCAAATTTTCCTTCTCGTAAACTTTTCCCTCTGTCCTCTACAACTTTCAATTTATCTTTGATGTCGTTCTATTTCTCCTTAGACTTGTCTGTTTGCTTTCTTGACGTATGCTCCCACTTTCTCAGTTTGGTCTCCATTTGGTTTGTTTCAGCCGCCTTCAGCTGAAGCCTGTAACTGATCAAACTTCATTTTCTTCTCTTCCTCAAATAACTTGTCTTTCTCTTCCATTCCCAACTCAAGCTGTTTCCTTTTTAAATTGATAACAGCTGACTGTTTGTTAAGAATCTTATGATCCACTACGTACATAGTAAATATGTTCCAGGTTTGTTTTGCTGATGTAGTGTTCAAAATTGTTTAAAAAATCTCTATAATTTCTGGTAAATCTTGGGAACCATACTAACACCATCCCGCTAAATTTAGGAAGTTCTGGCAGCAACATATTATTTGATGTCATGTCTAACACTTTCTTCATCAAAACTCTGATGCTACTTCATAGGAAACAAAGGTGGGGGCACTCACAAGAACACTCTTAAGAGAAAAAGTTCATGCTCTTGAACAAATTAGTTCTCATTCAACTAACTTTCTCTTACAATTGCTTCGATCTTTTTTTAATAGAAAACCTAAGACTCCTACTTGTACAAAGAACATTCTATTTAATATGCACACATGAATCCCACATCTAATTCATGTAACCTTTATAGATAAATTTACGCACTCTAGATCTAAATACATTTTATGTGTATTCATGAATTCTATTAATATAATAGATTTGTGATCCTTCTTCTAGAATAAATAATAAACAATCATTGTAGACTACCAATGTGCAATGTATCATCTTTAACATTCATAACATCTAGATAAACTTCCAACATGGTCAACTTCAGAAGTTATCAAGAGGTAACCTTGCTGCTTTAAATACAATCAGCTTTAAAAGTCAAAACTATCAGCAAAAATATAAGCCAAAGATGAGCAAAATATGGCTGATAAATATTGAGTGTTCAAAAAGAATTACCTCAAACAAGGCTTCAGCTAGCATGACAATTCGTGAAACACCAGCACGAGAACCAGATTCCTCAGATGTCAAACTGGACTGACACGAGCATGTGCTATCAGCGTGTATCCCTCTAGGACAAACTGCAATTCGTTGTTCACTTGGATCAAGACCACCACGAAGTCTTTCCCAGATCTGTACACAGTACTTGACCAAATGAGTGTAGAAAAATCATGTATTACACAAAATTACAACACGGTAATATGCCCCATCAGAACAGTGCTCTCGTGTACAGAGTGAAGGAGGAATATCCTCAAAGTAATGAAGTCTACATCTTAATAGCCCAAATTATATAGCATGAAATTACAGTGCATCAGCAGATAGAGCCTTTCTACAAATGTTAAGAAAAGATGCATTAACCAACTGCTGATATGATAGGTCTTGATACCTCAAACAAATAAAGAGAAGTATGTATCTTAAATGTTACCTCAGATCTTGAATGCCGTCTTTGATCATTTATGCCTTGAGTCCTGCTTCCATAAGATCTAAAATCTCCTCCAACTCCACTATTAAACAAGTTGCCACTAAAATCAAGAAGCCATCTGTCATGAGATCTCAATGTATCAGAGTCACCAGATGGGAAAACAAAGGTTCTCGAATCTGTATGTCCTCTAGAACTGCGTCTTGAGAAAGCATCCCAAAATAGTCTTCTACTATTTCTTGCTTCGTGACTGCTTATTTCAGCAGAACTACTAGGCAAAATATCAGAGGCGCTCGGCACATCAACATGCAGTACACTTGTATCTTGCCTAGTTTGTTCTCTTTCTGACATGGGATGTCCTAAAGCTGAAGGAATTACCTCCTGTGCAGTATCACTTCTTGGTGAATCGGCATGTATAGGTGACTCCGAAACAGCAGAAGCAGACCCAGAACAAGAATCAGAGAAAGAAAAATAAATTGCTTCATTGACATTATTTTCAACTGAAAGTTCATCTGAGGAAGAATTGAGCCTGAGAGAAGGTGCATCAGGACAATTGGTCAGCCCTGCACCAAGTTGAGATGAATTTCCATTCATGTTGCTGTTTATCCCATTGACGGCATCAATAGTGGGCCTTTCATTTGCAGATGCTGAAATAGAAGACGGTTGATTTATGTACGAAGTGCTCGGAGTTTCATGAGTCCTAAAGCTGATGATTGATTGATCAGAAGGAATTAATTCTCTACTTTCAGACAAGCATTTCCCTTTATCACTTGTGTCAGCATTGCTTGGACTACATTCAAGACCAGGATTCTCATTAGCAATCATAGGTCTTCCTGTTGGGATTCCATTTTCAGTTTTGCAGATGGCAAGGTCGGCTACGCTACCAAGGGGTAAAGCAGAATATTTTCTAGGGAGTTTGAACTTTTCTGAATGATAATGTTCTGCAGAATTCACCAGCAATTCAGCAGGATCATCTTCCATCTACAGAAAACAAGTTAAAACTCATAGAATAACCTTTAACACCTCATTTATCGATCACGTCTAGAAATGTTTATAATATAAGAACAAGAAAATATTTACCAAGAGTTGTGCCTGGTCCATGTTTTCGATATATCTTTTAAAATTTTAGAAGTCTTTTAACACTATTAACATTTGAAGACAGGCTTGTCAATGAAGTTTAACATAGTTTGCCCTGCTCTATTGCATGTCCAAATATGATGCAAGAACAGAAAGCACGGTAGATGGCTCAACTTAGCATAAGTTAACTCAAACCCCTAAATTTTCCTTATAGTATACGATGCACACTCAGAAGAGAGTGAGACTCGCTAATTTTCTCGTATTGGGGAAAAAAAAAATTGATGCTTTGCCTAGCTGCCTGTGCAATTTTAAAGTTATGGACTCCTAGTAAGTAATTAGGAGAGTACAGTAGTCAAAGAAAAGGGGCATCATAGCATTGTTAATTGTTTGAATTTTTTTTAATTCAAATAAAATTAAGAAAAACACATTGCTTTTCAAACATCAACATATCTTCTTCCCCTACTTGCAGCATATTCAATGGACATTGTTCAACCAAAAAAAAAAAAAGATCATGGAAACACAATAAAATTATTCAAGTCGAATGAAGTACTTCAACATGTTACGAGCTATAAATCAAGCACCAGTTCAAATCTTAGTATTGCATTTCCATCACAGCTTATTCTTAAACTGGAGAAAAATCAGGATCTCATTTCTATAAAACAGTAGGTACTCCATTTGGATTGCTGAAGCCTGAAAGCATTGCTCGGAAGTAAAATATGACCTTATTCCTTTGAACAATCAAACAAATTCTTACAGTTTCAACTGCCTGCAATTCTTTTCGAAGTCCAGTCTCATATGGTGAGAGTAAAAAATATTTTGTTGCCATATTTTTCAGGCTTCAAAAATTTAAGAAAAAGTTGTCTTCTTTCCGATAGTCAAAGTTGTTTCTATCCACTATTATTCAAATGCATCATAATCGCATTAAAAGTTTTAAAATAAATTGAGATTCACTTTACAATTTGAATCGCAATCATCTTCTTACGAAATGTATATCAACTTANGTCAAAGTTGTTTCTATCCACTATTGTTCAAATGCATCATAATCGCATTAAAAGTTTTAAAATAAATTGAGATTCACTTTACAATTTGAATCGCAATCATCTTCTTACGAAATGTATATCAACTTAAAAGGCATAAATTCTCAGAGAAAATTAATGGGTTTTTTTTCAGAAACAAAAACAATAAATTCGTAAAAAAAAAAAAAAAGAATAAAGAAAACAATAAACAACAAATCTATAATAATTAATAACACAACCCCAAATCTTATAAAAGGGGCAATTCAGATTCAATTTCATTTATAATGTGTGGGCTTGTACCTCGTCGGGAGACTGAGAAGAAGAGGCACCGCAAACAAGGATAGAGGAAAGAGAACGTTTGACGGTGGGCCGTCGGCGTTGGTGGGTCCCGGCCCCATCCCGAGGAAATTGGCAGGATCCCAGCCGGCTGCTGCCCGATCCCATTCTGATCAACTCCTCTTCTCCAACCAGAGAGAGATGGAGACAAAGATATAAATTATATATATTGTGTATGTATAATGTATGTGCTTTAGGTGGAAGGAATGGGTATATAGAAAGTGATAGGGATGGTCATGGTCATGGTCATGGTGGTAATAATGGAGGGCTCTGTATGTTTTGTGCGTGTCTCTGTGTGTGTGATCGAGAGAGAGGGGAGATGTTATAATTATTTTTGAGTTTTGAAATGTTGGATTGGTAGTTAATTGATTGGGTATTAAGGTTCTAAATAGTATTTTTGGTGGGTTGAAAACTTTGTTGGGTTACCAGACTTTCAAAATGTCATTTTAGCTATCGAACTTTTTATTCTCGTATAGATGATAGTCGAAGTTGCAAAGTTCACATACCTGTTACTTTATCGAATTTGGTAATGTTTCTAACGAAGATATTTGATGTATGAAGAAAATAAAATTGCATATGAAGGTTGTGCTGTTAGTTTACAAGTTTTGCATAACTGAGGTTTTCGACCACACAAGCATTGACATTAGTCGGCTTAAAAAAATTTGTTAAATTTACTAACATATACGAGAAAAATAACTTTGTAAGTTGGTAATTATTTATGCAAAAAAAAAAATGGTGACTAAAGTGATACTTTTTTCAAAGATGACCAAGATATTTCAACCCCTATTTTTAGCAATTGTTTATGATATGTTGTCATCACTTTTCATTTGATTTGAGATGGGAACCTAAATGAGAGAGACGTGACATGATTTGTGATTTAAGAAATATAAATAATATTGCTATTTTCCTAATACTTTCTAAAATCTTTTTGTTAATTAATAACTATGCTAGGGTGAACGTTTAAATGAATATTATATCTCTGTTCAAAAGTTGAGAATATGATTCTAATATTTTTGTAATAATTTCGAGACTCCAAGTCTATTTATTGACTTAAAGTCAAGATTGTAATTACATCTTGAATAGTTTTTTCCATTGAGAGTGCATAAATTTCTCTAAAATCAATATTGATTTTATTCATAATTTTTACATATAAACTTCAAATTTCAAGTATGACTACTTTAGAACTAATATTCATATAATTTTACAAGATAAATAGTTGGCTCTAAATACTGTTACTCAACCTCGTCAAGACATGTTCAATATTTTAAGTAATTTTTTTTTATTAATTCATTTTAGAAGATATGTTAAGTGCGTGTTCGGTAGATATTAAAATCGGATTAAAATTGAAAAATTAAGCGTTGTTGTTGACTTTTATTAGACGAGTGGGACCCAATAACGACTATATTTTTAATTTTAATTGAATTTTAAGCACAATTGAATACACCCTAAATTTACAACTTATCTGATTAACCTATTTTAGTGATATTTCTAGCTCTTTGCATTGTCTTAGAAATCATTGGACCTGGGCTTGGGCTTGTCCTATTGTTATAGGGAGCCTTGTTTTTAGGGAAAAAAAATAAAAAATAAGGTGTTTAAGTTTCTAAATTCAAAAAGCAGGTTAATAGTTTAAAAATTCAAAAATCTGATTTTTTTATTATTAAATAAAGATAATAAAGTCACATTTTCGTGATTAATAATCACATATTCATAATTATAAGTCACGAATTTATTTACTGGTCACATATCGTCAAATTTTTTGGTCACAGAATAATTTGAGGTCACATATCAAAAAAATTGTACGTCACACATTA
>CAIGRQ010040771.1:0-10857 GCA_903798375.1 Fraxinus sp. D2006-0159
GTAACTAAGTCGGTGTGTAGATTTTATTTTTTTTATAATTAAGGCGGCAAATCTTTTTGTCCATATGCAACGTAATAAAACTGGTTTCAAACTAGATTAATGTGAAAATCAATATAACAAAAATGAATAGTGAAACTCACATTCACTCTTTCAAGAGAAGGAGGGATAATATAATATATCCTTAACAATCTAAAAGAGCCAATTCCTAAGGCCCTGTTCATTAGACACAGGTGTCAAAAAATCTCATCGTCAACATATACGACGTCATTTGGTTGTTTGTGAATTTTTCTTTCATTTCCTCTTCATTTTGTTCCTCGTGAAAGATTTGCCATTGATGCGCCCTCCAAAAGCCCCCTTCATTTACCACTCCTTCATTTCCGAGATTTTCCATTGCTTCGCCTGAGAAGTCCTGTGTTTTTTATTCAACAACCACCATCATCACCACTTCGCCGGAAAAGGTAGGTTTTCTCCCCTACATACTTAAAATATGTCGGCAAGGAGAGAATGAGAGGTGGACGGGGACTTTATCACGAAGACACGATCCGTGTCGACCTCTCCTGTTGTCACCCAAAACGACGTCGTCTCGGCGGTGTCTCCGTGAAGGTTGTTAAAATCTTACATATGATGTGTGATAATGGAGATTGAGTACAAAAATATTGTGTTATATGAGGGATTGCCTTCACTATTAAAAAAAATAAAATCACGGAGGCGGAGATGCACGGAGACAGCTCCGTGCTGTATGGAGCTAGGAGTGTTCCCAGCTCCGTGTAGCACGGAGCTATCCGGAGTATGATGTGTGTACAAAATATGATGCTGGTAGCTGCAAGAATTAGTTTTCTTAGAACAAATTTAGATGGCTATATAAACAATTAGGATTAGACCTTGTCCAGTAAATCCAACTGAGATTTGCTACAAATGTTTTATGAAAATCAAAGGGGTCAGCCTTCAAATTGGATGTTTATAAAACTATTGGATCGATACCAAACAAAGACTTTGAAACTTGATATAGATGTTATCCAGAATTTTGGGCTCATAATTTATGGAACTTTGCATATATGTTAACTTGTTACCAATGAATATTTTGAGCAAATTTTTTTAAGTTAGATTTATTTATGAGTTCTGCAAACTTCAACTGTGATATCTCCTACTCAATATAAGTGCAGCATGAGTATCAAAAAGTGTTGCATTCTTTTGCATTACTTCAACCTTGGAATCCTTTAGCAAGGTTTGTGTAGCATATATGAGAAGGCGTTGCATTCTATTTATTTAACATGTTTGGAGGAGACTCATTTTATTTTCCTTTTAGGTAAGTTATTGAAATACTTGCAGTAAATTTAAAGTTCTGAAAACCTTGGGTTTGCTACTTAGTAAGATCCTCCAGGAGATGATGTTGATCTTTCAATTACAAATGTTTCATTATTGTACTGATCTCAAAGGGTAAAAGAAAAAGGAAATTAAAATGACCGCATAGATGGAGTTGACAAAACTGTCTTTTCCTATGGGATTAATGCCGACAAAGGAAATGCCTTTTATCGTGCCATTCACTCTGTGAATGCAACTTCAATTTTTATCTATATTTTCACTTATTTGTCTTTGGATAAGCTACTTATGACCTGTATCTAAGCGTTTAATAATTTCAAATTACAGTGGACCCTGTGTATTATATATGCTGCGCAAACGAGCTCTTTACAACAACATGTCCAGGTAAGTGAAGTTTTCTCTTCTCGTTAAGCTCTCAATTGGTCATATCTCTAGGTTTCATAAACATTTCTGGTACTCGCCACGGGTATATCTTCTGTGCTAGTTATATGCCCTATAGTGGGCGATGTGGAGAAAGTCGTTGCCCCGAATTTTGCCTTGCCATAGAGGTAAATAAAAGATTGATTTTGATGGTGACTGTTGTTTTCGTTGTCATTGTTGTTCTACTACTACCAAGTTATATTGATATTATTATTGCTTAAACTAATGCTGCTTGGTTTCATGGGAAGCTTTTTATGAAATGCTAAATGCTGAATTCATTAAAGCATGGAATAAATTGTCAAAAATTTTGTCTTGCATAGTTCATATTACTTTGGACTTTGTTTGTGGTCCTTTTTATTTTTTATTTTTTTCCCTCTGTAGAATATTTATATCATATGATTTAAGATATATGCAGTTACGAACATATTATCTTTCTACCTTGTGTAGAAGTAAATTATCACGATGTATTGTTTTGTCAATTTCAGCACGAAGTTTTCTGTAATTGGAATTAGATGTCTCAATTCTCATGTTGGAGATGATTATCATTTCATAAATCATATGTAGGCTATAGTTGTTTGTTCCTTTCTGAGTGTTGACTAGACTTTCTACCATAGCAGCATAATGTGATGCAGTTGCTGGTTGATGCAAAATTGTTTTTACATCGTGCACTCCACACACTATTCTTTGAGTCAAAAAGCACATAATGTATAATGATTGAACTGAGGACCAACCTTTGATAAATTCTCCCTTGAAAATTTAGTTGTTTTTTTTTTCTCGGTCAGGTTCAGATTGCAAATGGTGTTCCTTTTAGCCTTTCTGGAAATATGCAGGGTTATTTTTTCCTTGCAAACAAATATAAGAGTATAGAAGCCAAGCTTACTGAAAAGACCATTATTACATTAGTAACTTGTATAAAAATATCAGCCACCTTAAGAAAACGATATAGGTTTGATTCTAAAAGTAAATAAATTAGAAAGGAATGAATATGGTGTAAGTAGACATACTCACAATCTCCCAATAAAATAATTTTACAAGTGGACCTATAACTTTATCCTACTTTTTAAGTACACATTCTCCCAAAAATTAACCTTTCACAAAATCACTTCTAAAAAAAAAAAATAAAAAAAAATCAAANTGGTGTAAGTAGACATACTCACAATCTCCCAATAAAATAATTTTACAAGTGGACCTATAACTTTATCCTACTTTTTAAGTACACATTCTCCCAAAAATTAACCTTTCACAAAATCACTTCTAAAAAAAAAAAATAAAAAAAAATCAAACAAGGTTTGCAATTCTTACCATGACTTTCTGAGTTTCTTCAGATGTTTCTGAAAATTGTATTTAGAGTAGACTAACATATTTCTATTCATTTGTTTTTCTATTCCTTTGCTTACTGATTTTGTCTTTCCACATGAAAATAAAAATTCCTAGGTCTTTTTGTGCTTCGGGAATTCAGGTGTTGAATTTGACCAAAAATATTTTATTATATGCTGTCTTTATCCACCAAGAGTAGTATAAGAAGACCACGCTATCAAATTATTGTGTACTTCCCTCTGTTTTAAATGAGTTTTTTTTGTTCTTGAGATTAGTTATAATGTACAATAGATGATTCTTTTTATTGCGAACTGGTCAGGTCGCGGGGGTCGAGGGGGCAACACTACTCGTGAGAGTTCGGGGACAATGCCCCCGAAAGGAATTCTGATTTTTCATCTATGTGTTGAAGAGATATAATTAATTTATAAGAAAATCTAACTTAAATTTCAACCTAGATTAATATAAATACAAACAGTACATAGCAAATTATTGATAAGCGAAATTGTATTTAGTTTGTGTAAAATGTAAGTAAATGTTATCGCCTAAATTTAATTAAGTAGAATAATGAAATCTTTCCAACTATTATTTAATTCATGCACGCAAAAGCTAACATGATGAATTGAAACATCTTAACTGTTAGCACTCTTATAGCTTAAAAAATAAATAAATAAATTCTCCATGTGCGGAGACACGGTGTCTCCGAGCAGCGTGGAGATTTTTTTTTTTTTTAATAAAGCTATAAGAGTTCTAACAATTATCTTTCAATATATCATGTTAGCTTTTGCATCCAATGTTAAGTTTAAGCATATATCAAAAGCAATTCATAAAATCTTTGCACTTCATTAAGAAGCACGAAATTTGTAGAATACAAAAATTTCATATTCACTGTGTTACCACCAAAAGCAACTGCTCAAATTCATTATAAAATCACTGTAGAATAACAAGAAATTCTAATTCTGAAACTGAATCAATATTACCATAATAGAAATAGACGAAGTTCAATTAGAAATTACATTTGCCATGATCCAAACTTTCAATTACAACAAATATTCTTCATAACAAATTCGTCAAAAGAAATCAAACTATAAAAAAATGGAGATTGATATCTCGTGATGTGTATAAAATGATATAAAATTGGAGAATATTAGTGAAAACTGGTATCTCATTGGAGGGAGGATCAACAGTAATATGCAGGGAGAAAATGGAGATGGATGTATTTGGAGGATTGGAGCAGTGAAACCTGCGAGACTGAACACTAACATATCTCAACACTTATCTTTCACGTTTCAAATATCAGTATTACTAAATAAGATTTAATTATTGATGTCTAAAAAATGACCAAAAATCACTCCACGCTATTACGTAGCCAACTACACTACGGCATATGCTTTGCACGTGCATCTCACTAGTTTATAAAATAAGCCCTTGTTTTACACAATTATTTGATAATTCTTTTTTCCACGTTAATTTTTAACTATATATTCATATAATAAAATATTTTATACGTAAATTCAATTTTTTTCTTACTTTTTAATCACGCTTTCTATTAAAAATAACTATTTAAAAATTATTTTTTTAGAAAAAATGGCGTAAAGGCTAAATATCACACATTCAATTTTTTTTATTAAAAAATATATTAGATTCATTTACACGTTTCCTCTATTTTGTATCTTACTAGTTTTTTACCTGAGCAATGCACACAATGTACTACATTGAAGGTAATATTAGCATATTGAATGTTAATGTTAGATGGTAGATTGTATTACAAAATGTTCCCACACATTTGAATGAAATAAATAATGTTTCATAGATATATAATGTTCACTCTGAAGTTCAAATATCATTCTTCCTTCTTGGTAGCTACTACCAAATGTCGTTCTTGATATCGCATCACCACTTAAATTTTATAAATCAAGTCATACGTCCAACTCGAATGATCCTTGTGGAGATAGACTTTGTTCCCATTTGCTCAAAATCTCATCACAACTCAAGTAGAATGCAGGCAACATAAGCTGAAAGAAGCAGTAGCAAATAGCAATCTCGTCATCATTAAGTGCTTTTTGGTATGAAATCTTTTCGAATTACCTTGCATATCTCATATTATATAAATCTAAACATTCTAGAAATTTTAAGTAAATGGTATAGGGCTGGAAAAACCTTCAACTTCTCTAGATGAAAAGTAGGGTCGATGATTTTTCTGTGTTTAGCCCATTTGTATGCCTCATAGCTTAATACTCGCAAGTAGCTTTCCAAGTGGATTTACAATTCTTGGCTTTTGAAAGATATAACTCTTTTGATAGTACCTCCTTTTACAAGTTTAGGGTTTGTGATTATTACTACTAGTTGTGGCCCAAGCCATATGAAGGAGTTGGTGCAAGTTATGGCAACAAAGACATTTGAACACGGCCTTTGGTTTTCATTTACACTGAAACTTGTTAAAAAAACATACCATATTCTTGCAGTGCTTTGAGATATAATGGTATGATCATTGGCTTGATATCATCTGAGAGATTGATTGGCTTGGATTTGGTTTTTGGATCATCATTGAGATATCTTTGAGATCTCATATAGGAATATGTAAGAGGTTCCTTTGAGCGCATGTCTCAGCGCTGCGCAGGCTAGTTTTCGCGCTATGCGGATCTAGTGTCCGTACAGCACTAAGCGGACACCCCATTGTCCACACAGCGCGAACACTCAAGAGTGTGGTTTAGTGATTTACCTTTTCGAAGGTGGATTAAGTGGTTGGCGGTGGTGGCGTGTTAACTTGGGTAGGCTAGAAGCAAATGAATGGTGAAAGCAAATGAATGGTGAAATTCTTTTTGTTGGTAGTTGAAAGTTTAAATGGTAAGTGAAAATGTAAAAATAAATTTAATTTCAATAGTTATTATTTTAAGTTTTAAATTTTCATTTGATTTCAATCATTATTATTTTAAGTTTTAAATATCCATTTAATTTAAAATTTGTTAAAAACCATGAAGTGATATCCAAAATAATTTTACATTAATTATAAAACACACAACTTTTTTCTTTTAATTTTAAATATAAAAAAACTGTGCTTCGATGAAAATTGATGATGAAACCTATATTCCAGTTCATTACATTATTTCCAGGATTAAATGTAATTGATAAGTTAAAAAGAAAACAAAGCTTTGTAATGTCGAGAATGCTTTCTAATTGTTGTGTTTTGAATTTTGTAGTTTGGAATGCTACATTATTGACTAAATGCAATGAAATAAAATTATAAATATTACAATAAATATTTTATTTTTTTTTATTAAAAAGTGTGTAGATGCAAAATATAATAAATAGATTGCAAAAATGTTATATTCATATAAGCTAGCAGTAATGTACAAGGATTATAGTGGCAGATCACAATATTCACATTCTAAATGATAAAGAAAGAAACAAAAATCCCATATCAATTCCTTCACCTCTTAATCTAAAAAATAGCAAGTCCTTAGTTGGTAGAGTTGTAGCTAAAAATGACTGCAGACAGATGAGGTTGCTTGTCTTACTTTACTGCCAACTGTTACAAAAGCAACATAGATGATTTTTATTCATTTTTCTAGTTGTCAGTTTCATAGCCTGTGTGAGCTTTCTTTTTCGGCTTCGAATCTGTTTCAATAATTTCATCTGATGTTTGGAAGAGAGACCTTTTTGTAATTGTTGTAGTTTCTTTGGTCTTCGTGGATACTTCAGTGGTAGGTTTGTGCATTTTGACTTTGCCTGTTGTGTCTTTCTTGTTTGAATATTCCTTTATTTCAGTTGGGTTGCTCATATCAATTATGGTGCTCAAAGGATTTTTTTCAATCATTACAGTTAAAGGCTCGCTGTCAATGATTGCAGCTAAATAGTTGAATGTAAAGACGCTTTCGAATTGATATTCAGGAAGGTTTTGACGTTTCGTGTCACCTTTAGATAAAATAGGAATTCTATTTCACTTTCCATTTTAATCACATTGTTGATTTGTACATCTGGTTCCTGTAATAGAACATGTGTTTGAATAATAAATGATGGTGCGTTGAAGGAATTAATGTTGGAGGTTTTAGAACTTAGGTTTTACCTTTTGGAAATGGTTCATTATGTCATTGGCACTAGTTTACAATAATGTTTTGGCTGCGTTTCCTAATGCTTGCATCTAACGATCTAGATTTATCTTCGAGGTGCACAAAAGCATTTGCCCTGTGGATGATTTATTTCCAAAGCACGTATTATATAATTTTGAATGAAGTATATGTTTAATGGTGTAAGTTTCCTTGGGAAAGCTTTTGCGTGTTCAGACTTGCAGAATCGACATTTGTAGACTTGATCAAACTCTGTATTTAATGTTTTCTTGCAATTGTTGCAGGACATATGCCAAAAAACATTTATTTTTAGAAATTATTTTCAAATGTGCTTTTACCCAATAAAATTTCTTCTGTAAAGAAAAAAAGGTTAAAGATATAATAAGAGTGGAAAATATGTAGTTTTGATAATATTTATTATATAATAATTTAAATTATCCGAAGAAAGACTCCCAGTAAGTCGATAGTTGGTGTAAAGTTGTCTTCACTTGGAGGCTATAGTTTTGTGGGCTGATAACAAAAAATGGCTTATTTCCTGTAAGCTTGTCAAGTCTTTCTTTGTTAGCTGTCACCCTATAAGAAATAAATATTAAATTAATTATAAAAGTTATTGTTTTATTATTTTTTTGTCTATGCACACGTTGAAAGGTCAAGAAGATTATTTATTTTGAGTACCGGTCTCTGTAGTCTGCAATAGCCAATAAGTCAGAATTGATGAAGAAGGTAATGTTGACTTTGGTTGAAAGGATAATGCCTGCATAAGTAAAGAAAAAACAACGAATGTGACTGTGTAATTTTGTAAGAGTGTTATAAATGAACTAGTACGAATTGAACCCATTATACGAAGAAACATTAAGATTAGTAGCCCATATAACATGTTGCAAGGTTTTCATGGATTGTAATGCATTCTCGTTCACCAAAGCTATCCCATAGGGCAAGCATCACTGTTTGGAATTGTTTGTCAATTAAATAACATCATGAAGAGTAGCTTTTGTACCAAAATGGGTTTGGATAATTCATTTTTGTATAATGTCTACAGCTACATCTATAACACCTACGAGAAAGAGAAGTTATTTTTATGTATTTTGTATGCAATAAATTTCAAGATGAAATTACTGGTTGTAAAGTTGATGTTTAAAAATCTTACTAATGTTGATATTCTTATCCATGTGTTGCTCTAGTTCATCAAATGGGGTAAGTTGGCATTGTGAGAAGAGGAAGTTCAAGTTATTCTCATGTAATTCTTTAATCTTTGTTCTTTTTGTGATGGCCTACATTTTTGTATCATCTGAGCTTTTAAATTGATTTTTGTTATCTTTAACTGTTGCATTCGAGATAGCGTATGTTTTTCCCCATTATAGTTGATCATTAAGTGCAACAATGTTTGTATCATACATTGTTGTTGTAATTTGGTTACCTTGTTTAACAGTAGTAGAAGTTGAAAGTGTTTACAAAATAAGTAGATATATTAATAGTTAAAAATTATAGTACATGTTACTACTACTTATGTACCTTTAAATATATGAGGACACCATTTTGGTATCTGCTAGTGGAATTACGAGCAATCTTTGGTGATTGTTTTCCAGCGATGACTACTTTTGCACACTAATTAGTCTCTGAACTTGCAATTTGTGGGATAAATTTATAGAGTGCAGCCTTCTTTAATATATGTGATTGAAAAAAACAATAAGTAGAAATGAAGACAATTGTAGGTATAAGTTTAATATTCGAAATTTAACATTATAGAATAAGTGTAAGAATATCAATAATAATGTGAAAGAGGAAGGAGAAATTTCAGGTAGAGAATGTAATAGGAGATAGAGTTTCTCAAGTGTTGGTAATTGGAGATGAGAAATGTAATACGTGTTTTCTGTTTGCATGTTTCAACTTGAAGTATAAAGTTAAGGTATTTATAGAAAACTTAGGACAAACAATTTGAGTGTACACGTGATAAATCTAAAAGTACTAATGTGGCCATATGAGTTGAACTGTGATGGAAGGATTGTTCAACAAGAATTATATGTATGTGATGAAGTGCTTTGGTTTTGTTTTTAGCAGGAATGATTTTTTTTTTATTGCTTATATATAATTTATTTAACTAAGATGCAGATGTTATACTGAAGAAATATTGTCCAACTTAACTTAATAGGACTTTATAAGTTAGTTAAGTAATATTTGAATTGATATTTGGTTATGGGCATTGAACTTATGTGGATTAAAATGGAAAGAAGATCAAATATAGGGAATTGAACTGAACAATAATATTAAACTTAAGAATAAGCTTAATGAACAAACTAATTACGATGGTAAACTCTAAGTATTAAATGAGTTACGAAGTTCAATTGTGATCGATATCCTATAAAGTTAAAAGTATTAATAGCCATGTGTCAGTTCAAAAATATCTACCGAAAAGGAAAGTTATCATTTGGTAGAAAATATCTGTTATTAAACATTAAATATGTATCATGTTGTAAAGCAAGAATTATATGTATGGGATGAAGTGTTGTGAATGTGGTTTTGTTTTTAGCAGAAATGGAAAAGTAAAAGTTGAAATTTTATATAACTATATGTAAGAATGTAATTGTTATTGTATAGTCGTGAGAAGAAGGGCTACATGAATGGGAGTGAATAATTTTCGAAAATTAATATGATTTGTAAACGAATGTGGTAATTCGAAGTACAAGTACCTTGATTTTGTAATAATCGTTATTTGTTGTACTAAAAACAAAAACAAAAGTATTAACTTAGTGAAAATTGAAATTATACTTAATGTAACAAAATGTTATGAGGTTACAGTTTAATTAGTAGAAGAATGAAATTTATGTATTTTACCTATTTGAAGCAGCACTAACATGGTAAAAATGTTCAATTTATAATGTAAAATAAATTGGTAATTTTAAAAATACAAGAGAAGTTGGAATATCTTTTGTACATTTATGAACTGATAAGATGTGTTTATAGTTTAAGAGAAATTATATTGGTAAGATATAATGAAGAGAAGAATGCGTTTCGCGGAGATTTCTGTCCGTTAGTGGACCGGGCTACGCGAAGAGAAATATTTCTCTTCTCTCTGTACATCGTGGAGAGAAATGGAGATTTATTTCCGCAGACCGCCCAGCGCGGAGCTCTCAACGCAGCGAGGAGATCTCGGTGCAACGCGGAGATTGCTTTCCCAGATCAACGTTACTCATAGTAGAATATATTTTTGACATTATATGTGGTAGAAAAAAATACATATAAAATAAACTATCCATCGAACTAGAAAGTGTTGGGAGCACCAATAGTTTCATACAAAATATAGAAAAAAAAAGAGGGATGTGTTATAACCATTAGTACAGTATTGATAACTAAGTGTACAAGTATTATCAAAAGTATAACATACTTGCTTCGATGATGTCTTCTATAGATGTATGAACGAAAGGATTTCCTTGTACACTACGTTTTTAGATCATGTGATGTGTAAAGTTTCAGCAGTTGATAGGTTAAGTAGAATTTTTAGAGATCTGTTTGTTTTAGCTCTTGACAATGCTATATAAAGCTGACTATGACAAAAAACTGGCTCTGGAAAATATAAACCAACAAAATTAAGTGTTGTCCTTGAGCTTTGTTTATCATCATTGCAAAGCATAACCAAATTGGAAATTGAGTTCTTTTAAATGGAATTGAAGTTTGATCACTTTGAGATTGTATAAAAGTAATTCTTGGTAAAAAAACATATTTTTCACAATATTCGCCA
>CAIGRQ010040777.1:0-15533 GCA_903798375.1 Fraxinus sp. D2006-0159
CAATTTCTTCGCAAACAAGATCGACCCCGCTGGAAGTTACACTATGTTCCTTACATCAACAGCCAATGAGATTATTCTGTCCAATATTCAAGGTATCTTGAAGTACACTTTTTTTCAGACAGACCTATATTATATATATGTAATAATAAAGGTAGAGATTAATGAAGATTTTGACATAAATTTCTTCTTGTTTATGTAAATAGAGGCCAGCTTCCTTGGTTACAGACCATCATGCATTGCTGCTGCAACGATACTTTGTGCAGCGAACGATCTTCCAAATTTCTCTTCTATAACTGCTCAACATGCTGAGTCATGGTGTGGTGGACTTCACAGGGTAAGAAATTAATACAATACCATTCTATGTTGCGCATATGTTTAACAAAGTGCCTTAACCAACCATTTTTTTTTTTTTTTTACGCATATGTTTAACAAAGGGCCTTAACCAACCTTTTTTTTTTTTTTTTTTTTTTGGGTGGCAGGACAAGATCAACGGTTGTTATCGATTGATGAGGCAGATTGTTGTCAATAATAGGCCAGGGAAACAACCAACCGTGTTACCCCATCTCCGGGTCATGACTAGGGCAAGTGTGTCAAGTGACTCATCCTCCTCATCTTCAATTTCTTATAAAAGGAGAAAATTAAATAATGGCTCGTGGATGGATGATGACAAAGTAATCTCTGATTAAAAGAAAACGGCGGTCCAAGTTTGGGTAAAAATAAAATCCTCAATATTTTTTTCGGAGGGTTGTGAGGTAAAATTGACACGAGTCATAGAGTTTGGACACTTTGGGAGATTTTTTATTAACTTTTTTTAAGTGGGCATAGCCATTCATTTATGTAGGCTATGCAGATTCCCAAGGGAAGGGATTTGGTACATATCATTTTGGTGCAAGAAGAGATTGTTTAATACTAGTGGAGTGATGGAGTACACTAATGAAGGTGGGAGTGATTGAATTCAAAGGCAGCATTGATTATTGAATGAAATGAAGAGAATGTGGGACCATAGGGATTTGATCAATCGATGGAGTTGAGAAAATAAAATTAAGATATATTCATGGGATCATACAAGTCAAGTTCCTCATCTTGGTTGCCATCATTGCTTCATCTGCTAATGAACAGAGAAAGTAAAAAGAAAAGGGAGAACAAGATTGGCTACATCCTCCATGTAAATAGGCTTTTTTTTGTGTCTACGAGTGGCAGTGTGTACGCGCTTACAGTGTATTAGACACGTGTGCATGCATGTTTGAATTTTTTTTTATTTTGGCGAGAAAAAAGCTCTTTCTTTCAACTTTTGAGTGTTGTACGTGAGTGCAATGGATGCAGGCTGTATTATTTTTTTCATTTTTTTTTTCCAAAGAGAGGTAAAGAAGGTTTCTTTCTTTTCTTTTCCTAATGGCTAAAGTTAGCCTAACCACGATACAAAGGTCTTTGGGGCCTTTTTTTTTTTTTTACCTGCTTTACGAGTGTTGTAACTAAATTATTGAAATCAAACATAATTTTATTTATCTTTTTCCTCTTTTCATTGCTCCCCTTCCCCCACGTGAATGACAATGAAGAATTTGTAGTTTTGCCAATCGTTTTATTAATACTTTCAAAAACAAGTTGGAGTTTTGTGAAACAGGCAGGGGCTGATGGGTTTTGTGCAGATGAAGCGACTAGGAATTGGTCCCTCAAGCAATAAAAGACATCATCAAATCAATGAAGATGACCCATGTCTGCATCTCTCACTGGTTCTTGATTTTAGACAAGTGTCTCTATTGACCTCTATCTAACCTTCCATTGTAGTGTTTGATGATGAATTATGGGTGGGCAGGGGCGGAGCCAGCCTGTTAAAGTAGGGAGGTCCTAGAATTGAAGGAGTGGGGGCCCACGGGGGTTCGGGTGCAGCGCCTCCGAATTTTTATTTTTTTTGAACATTATCTGTTAAAATGAGGAAATTGCTCACATCACAGAAAAACTAGTCCTTGAAGGAACTTCTGATGTAAAACATTGTTGACCCATCTTTATTAGCTAACTATATACTGACTTCCGGTTTGTCTCTTTTCATGGTAGTAGTTTTAGGATCCACAAATAAATATTTTTTCTCTATAATTTCTTAAATTAAAACATATTGATTGAAGTTTTTAATTTCAAATATCATCATTCCCATCCAATGTTATCGGTCAGTTTCATAACCAATTCTCATCCAATGTTACCGTCCATTTTCAGAACCATATTTGAAAACATATCTGATAATTACTTTTAACACTAACATCAATACAAAATGATAAATAGAAAAAAAAAATTAAAAATTAAAAAAAAATTGTCAAAAAATTGGGGGGGTCCGGGTCCCCCCAGGACCCCCCGCCTCCGCCCTAGACTTGGGACCATGTCCATGCATGAGAGTCACCTTCCTACAACTGCCCCAGCTTATCGTTGTAGTGACATTTGAGCAATTATGAGTATGTTTGGTAAATAGTATTGAAGGGCATTGCACAATACAAGGCGTAAGATTTTAGCATCTTCTATAATGAGATCAAATATGTCCAATGCAAAATTTGCCACTTATACATCAAAATTGTACATAAACGGTTATCAAATATTTTATGGAGGAAAAAGATTGGATGGAAAAAGGGGGACATGTGGTCCCACCCCATGTGAGGGTGTGAACACCCATATGTACCAAATTTTATGTACACCAAGAATTATTCGAAAAAAGGTGATTGTATTTTAAACTGACAAATGATAAAATGTCATGTGTCATTATGTAATCTCTTACATAACTTTTAATGTACATATAGCAAAACCCGTCTAATAACTAATACAATAAAAAGCTATGTTTGCATTGATTCGTATTTGAAAACTTATGTTTAATGGAAAATTGAGAAGTAGTATTGGTGATTCGTGAAGCAATCCCCTAAAACTATGGTTCAGCAATCGAGATCTAATTTGCGTGTAAGTTGACCAGGTCATTTAAGATACCTCATTTCTTTTAGGGCATTTTTGTTAAGACTAATTGGATGGGGGACACTCCGTAAAATGATTAAAATAGACATTTAAGATTTTTTTGACGTCATACATGTAAGGGAGAAGTTATAATGAGATTATAATATAGAGCTTTGTCATATATGTCGTTCAAATGAACCACCATTTTGTAGGGTCATGTTAAAAAAAAAAATTCAACATCAAATAATAAAGAAAATATTAACAACATATAATGGTTTGTATTACTTTCTCTTAATAAAGTTGACATTTTAAGATATAATTCTAAATCTTAATATTCCACACAACACGACCTAACTCTGACTGACTCTACGTACGATTGCATATTTAGAATGTAATATGAAACACAACTTAACTATATAAAAATTAAGAAACATGTCAATACATGAAAACAGTTGAAGCTTTTTCATTTTCCATTCTAGCCTATAAATAGAAAACGGGAAGTAAATAAAGTTATTTGCGATATCCCCACGCGAGGTTTTCTTGATTTCGATATAACGTAAAAATTGCAATTGAAAGTTTAGTGTAGTTTATTAAAGGTAATCACGAGTGACTTTTACATGCTACTTACTTAGAAAGTACCAATTACTAAGTACAAAAATTCGATATCAATACAAAATCATTTTTAAATTTATTAGGATATGTTCTCTTTATCATTTTCAAGCCATTTTCTATTTTCAATTTTTCAAAACAGTGAAAACGCATTATCTTTCTTATTTTTGAAAACGCGTTTTTAAAAACAAGTTAAAAATTTACAAAGGAAACCAAAAATGACAAATTTGTCGTTGTGGGCGTTTTGATCAAGCCAAAATTTTCAAAATGCATTTGGGGTGTTTTCAAAACGTCGAAAAGAACACATTTTTAACAATCTCAAAATGGATACTCAAAATACAAAATCAAAAATGAACTCAAAACTCAAAACTGAAATAAAGAAAACGGTCCCTTATTGTATAAAATTATAATCCCATTATAATTTAACCTTTAATTTAAATTTTACATTTCGTATAACCTATAAATATTATTACCCACTTATCAACTATTTATTTCTATTAATTTATAATTTCGGCTACTTACAATTTCTTCATATTAATTTTCCATCAAATAGCTGTTTTACTGGACCCCACTAAAGAATTGTAACGAGGTAGGAACGACTTTTTGCTGTTTCAAATTATTCTACATTACCTCCTTGGAATGGCACCTAAAAATCAGCTTTTCAACCATGAGAAAACATATAATCCATCTTTTGATTTTACACATTTATACGCATATGTTTGATATATATATATACACACATGCGCGCGCACACATACAGATACACACACGTTTTCTCTAAATGTTGTTTTTGGAATTTAACTTTGTATGTCGAGTAAGAATCACACATGTAGTCCAAATAACTGTGACAAAGAATGATGAATCGAACATAATAAGACGTTTCTCTATTGCAACTAACGTCCGAACAAAAAATTTCCTTTTCCGAGGGATGAAAAGATTCATGAAATCTAATATTTATGTTATTCAAGTAAAATATGATTAGCTTAAAACAAAAGAATATTCAAGAAAACAAGTCCAAATCAGCTTCTCGTGACCATTTTGAGTGATGAATCTAGTCACATTTAGGTAATCCGCGTTGATAAAGACAAATTCTTGTTCAAATTGTATCAATTATTGAGTTTTTTTTTTTTTTTTTTCCTACTATGTTCTTCACACGATCCAAATGTGGGAATAGTGAACATATTTAAATATTGTGGATCCTAATGTATACAAATTTAAGGGTTCTTGTTGATTATGTGAAATGGGTATTGTTTTATCAACTATAATACTAAGAGGGTGTTTGGTTGAGATTAAAATTGAAAATATAGTCATTATTGTTGACTTTTATTAGACGGGTGGGACCCAATAACGGCCATATTTTCAATTTTAATNCGTTACTACTGTAAAACAACTTTTAGAGTGATTATTAACAAACAAAATTTAGAGGGTGTTTGGTAGAGATTAAAATCAGATTAAAATTGAAAATATAGTCGTTATTGTTGACTTTTATTAGACGGGTGTGACTCAATAACGGCCATATTTTCAATTTTAATTGGATTTTAAGTCGTACCAAACATGCTCTAAATAAATAGGAGCTATTCATTGAAATTGGACAACATGTTAAAGATTTGAAAAGATTGTTATGATATGATTCGCGAACCTTCTATCTTCACGCGATATTGATCCGTCCAATTTTCGCTCATTTTGAAAATTCTCTATTGCTACCTCATGTAATAATCCAGATGATGTCTTAGTTCCAATATGGCGACCTAATATTTTTAAAATTTTATGTGATTGCTTTCATAACATGTTCTCATGTAGTAAATTAGTCTATGTTTGGTATACATTAAAATTTTCATTCTCATTCTTCTACTTATTTTCAATCACGCATTCTTCAATAAAATAATATTTTTAATCATATCAATAACTTTTTCTTCTTTTTCAATCATACAATATTCAACAATCTACTATTCCAGAATACATTCTTCCAAAATAATAGAATAAAAAACAAAAAAAAAAACATCATTTCGTTTCATTGTTTCCGTCACATTATCCTTATAGTTAATTAATTACTAACGTCATCATTCAACATTAAAAGATTATCCCCCTCAATGGAGATTTGGAGTATTGATTAAACAAAATTATAGGTAACCAATTAAAACAGAAGCCACCCTATAATTAGATCAAAACTAAGATTAATTAAATAATAAAACACAAGAGTCAATCAATAGGACAATAAGTGGAGGCAATAACAATGGAAAACAACAACAAATGACATTATAGGAAATGACAAATATGACCATTATAATTTCTATATAGTAAAATAATTTATTTAATCATAGGCAATAATTTCTAACATGTACTAGATTTTTTTAAATAAATGTGGACCCTTGAAAAATTTGTAACAAGGTGATTTTATACTAAAAAATAAAAATAAAAAATAAAAAAGAGTCAATATGGCATTGAAGCTCATATTAAATGTATAATTAATAAAATTGAATAATATTTTGGAATTTTGTCAGCAATAGGTTCCCACTGAGATGCCCTTTTTATTAGTGCCACATGAAAAAAATTGATAGGTAGGAGGTAGTTGATGAATTAATGGACTACTTATAATTCAATCATAATACCTACATATATTGGGAAAGTGACTAATAATAAAGATGATAAATATTTCAAAGTGTGTAAATGTGTCATATGAGTACTTATTTCAAAGTTTTGATTTTTTATGATGATTTTTGTTTGGATATTGGGATTAGATGCAGATCAACAATGACACGTAGTTAAGTTAATGAGTACAAGGTGAGAAAAAAATCCCTCAAATGTCAAACAATTACTTGATCGTCACAAAAAGAACATAGTCAAAATCACGTCCATTTTGTATTCCAATTGCAATTGCCGCTACAAAAACCTTTCCGCCATGACACGAAATAGTAAAAATTAAAGCAAAAACTAAAGAAACACCACTCCCTCACCCCCTCATCAACACACACACCAAAAAAGGAAAAGAGAAGAAACAATGTTATTCATAAAGTGACAAAAGAGGAAAGAATTTTAGGGCTTATATATGATTTTTATATACATTAAACCTTTGATCTCATCAAAAAATTCTCTTTATTGGGAATCCTAAGTACTTCCCTCGAAAAGCCAAAATTACTTTTGTTCTCCCGGTGTGGAATTTAGTGGCTGGAGGGGTATAGAGGAGCGTTCTTCTGTCACTGTTTGTTTACTTTTTTTACAAGATTTTTCAACTTTTTTTTGGCCATGACAAAGATAGAGGCCCCTTGATATGAGCTTTTGAGCCTTATTATAATTATTCTTTGATATTGAAAACCATGCTCGTGGGGTTCCTGGAAAAATTCTAAAGTTGGCATGATTTGAATCTTTGTGGATGTAGCTGAGATTTTATGCTGAATGCAAGATGGCATCACTTTTGCAGCAGCATTTACGTTTGTGCTTATTACTTAAGTCAAGTTTCCTTTTAAGTTACTTATTTTATCAAACATATCCTCAAAGTTACTTTTTTAACCTAATGAAAGTTGCTCAATTCTATGTTGTCAATCCTTTGTTTTTCACTCCACTTGATTCATTAGTATGGTTATTTTATGAAGTTCAGGGAAAATGAAGAAAACGGAGAAAAAGAACTCTCTTCGATTATATGTATTTTGTGAAAATATGTTTACATAAATTATTGTATCTTTAGACTTTAGAATTCATTGTATTCATTATTTGGAAATCAATGTTGAGAAATAAAAGTAGGATTTGTTAAATCGACTTCTCTTGATTTAGATGTGCTCACACACACACACACACGTTTTCATAACATTTTGGGGGTACCAGATAACAACATAACAAACGAACATCTTATTCACTCATTTTATAAATTCTATACAAGTGATCAACCATATATAACATGGCATTCATCTAGTAAATTTTGTATATTGTAAGAATGTATTCAATTTGATGTCAAAAAACAAGTGGGATATTTATATAGCTGGTGAGAGGAGCCCAAATCTTCTCTTTCCAACTCACATTTTCCTCTTTGGATGCGAAACATCAAAGGAAATGTTATTGGAATGTTGTTCTTTATTGCTTTCTAATAGTGCCTGAAACAGGGTGGAGACAAAAAAGTCATACATATAATCATCAATATCTATGACTATACACTCCTTGCTCATGAGATCCATTGATTTTGCTCCATTATTTCCATGTCTTGATCAGGAAAAAGAAAATGTGATTCTCAAGATTTTGGGCTGATTTGTAGCCAAAACTATGCAGTTAGTATATGTTTATCTGCATATTGTAGAATACATCGTTAAGAAAATAAAAAGTATTGGATGTACAAAAGTGTATATATGTAGTATACAAAAAGATTTTAACTTAGTTTACAAGAATATATATAACACTATACAACACACTTGGAACAGTGTGGGCTCTAACTATAGATGGGATAGGTAATCGCCTAATGCTCTCACTTTTTTAGGGTCCCCAAATTATTTTATATTAGATATTATATTTATAGATAATAAAGAAAAATCTTCAAAAAAAATATTTTATATTCTTTTAAGTGAATTTTTTTTTAACACATCCATTTTGTTTCTTTTCTTTTTCGTGTTTTTTTTTTCCTCTCTTTGCTGTTACTTTTGTTGGATAAATAACAATTCAACTTTTATTTTAAGTTTTCTACTTGTTTAATCATCCTCAATTTCTCACCCACAAATTCAATCTTTTGCAAATTCTATAGCTTATATTTATAGTTTTTGACAGAAATATTGACATATTACTTTTGGTACGAGTATAAAATTGGTCAGATTTTTTAATTGTTATATCTACATCCCATCTAAAATGAAAGGAAGCACAAATGTTTACATAAAATAGTACTAGAAGTAAATCCAAAGACATTTTACAAACCATGTGGTTTCCATATTCTCAATCTTTCACTTTGTGATATAACAAATGCTTGTATAAGGGCTAAATCATATTTTCGAATTGTACAATGCATATATATATTGTTTTCATCTCCTATAAAGTGATAGAAAATTCAAGATACAGTAAAAAATTCGTCACACTTAAGCCACTATCAAAAACACATTAAAAGTATTAAAACAACAAAATTTCAAGTGTTAGAAATAAAAGCCTCTTTAAAATACTTGGTAGAAAAATGTGAGACCCTAAGACCTTTAGAGATGCTAAAGTTTATATTAGGACGTCATATATTTTGGGTTCTTATTTGACATGATTATTTGATACAATATATTGATTATGAGACTAAAATTCAAAATTTACGAGTAGCTCGTCTTTACTCTCTTTATCTCTATTTGCTGCTTAAAAAAAAAAAAAAAATAATAATTTTATGAGACTAAAACTCAAAATTTATGAGTAAACAATAATTGCAAAGTCAGTCTTTCAAAATATAGAGCTATCAAAAACAAGGAGAGCTTCCTATGTTTTTTTAAAAAGAGTAATTTTATTTGTGATGAATACAGTCTATCACCAATGTAGCTAATATGACATTAAATTGATGTTTTAGTACTAGCAGTGTTAGATAATATTCTTATAAAATACAAAAAATTCGACCTTGCTAGGACCCTGGAAGTGCAGAGGACCAGTAATCTTCCCCACTTATCACAGGAGGTCAATTGGTTGGTTGTCTGTGTGGCCAAGGTAAAGCGGATAAACCCCATTAAATAATCATAAATCGACTACAATCAACGTAAACGGAGTTAAAATTATACATGAATAAAATATTTCGTGTACAAATTCAAATTTCAAAAAACAGTGACAAGGCAGCACAACTGGTAGATAGCTTTATTTTTTACATTTTTTAAGTTTTGTAAATTATTTATTTTTTTATTTTTTAGGTTTCGGCTCGACTCAGCTCAGCTGGCTTGTCACAGGCAGGCTGGGGCTCGAGCCGACCCCCCAAAATGGGACTTGGCCCCATCGAGCCACGAGCCTACGCAACTTAGGCTTTTCATGGGCCGTTGGAGCTGGCGAGCCACACTAACGTCCCTATGTACAATAATCTTAAAGATTTTTTAAGCCACGACAATGTTCTAATATTGATAGGCATGTGTTATATCTGAACTACAAATTATGAGAAACTGATTGCCATAAATGACCAAAAAGGCTATTGAAGTGTTATAACATATAAAAATGATGGACTATTATTTTTTCGAATGTGTGAATTGTTTGTAAAATATTATTAACTATACTAGTTATAGTTATATTTGATGAGAGGAGTTTCTCAAAGTTGAAGTTGATAAAATCCTTTCGGTCAACAATATTACAAGAAATGTTAAATGAATTGGTCATGTTGTCTGAATATTTTTATCTAATGAAAAATATTATTCTTTTAATTTTATATATTTTTGAAGTGTTTATAAGGGTCTCATATTTGAAGTTAGTCTAAGGCCCCTAAAATCTCTAGGCTAGTCTTGACTTGGACAACTTAGAAAAATTTCGAAGTTTATTTTGACGAGGATTGGAAGCCTTACCAATGTGTAGTGATCAATTAACAAGTAAAGTAAAAGATTAAAAAAAAAAAAAAAAGATGCAGTTTTAAACATGATTTTCTAAACAAATCAAAACACAAACTAGAACCACATTGTTAGAAAATCACCAAATAACTTCCAATGACATGTATGAAAACAAATATGTTGACCATTGCAATGAACTAACTCGGATTTTCGAGTTAGGTAGTGAAACTTCAAATTATTTAGATCCATGTGAGGAATTATACAATTAAAAACAAAAAGTCAATTTTAATTACTTTTAGATGGTCAATCAATCACTTCAATTTATCAAATGTTGAATTACCACAAATTGAAATATGAAAGCAGTAAAGAACACCAAATTTATCACGAAGAAAACCCTTCGCAAATGATCAAAACCTCTAGTACTTTGTTAGTAAATAATCCACTATAAATGAAATAACTTACAGTACAGTTTAGACCTTACTAACCATTAGTCCTCCCTGACCTTCTTTTCCTGTAGTCACCCATGATCCACTGGACTACATGCTCCTCACACTAAATCCCAACTCTTGGAATATCATCTTGGTCCTCTTGGACAACGTGCTTCTCACACAAGCTCCCGATCTCTGATATATTTCCTTAGCTCTCTTGGATTGCGTTTTTTTACACAAACTCCCGATCATAGATATCGTTTATTTTCGATGGATTAGGTGGTTTGTTGTTTGATCAAAAGACCTTATGTGTTTTGATCTTTTGGTTTTATATTAAAAAAGATGTCTTGATCAATAAAATATATTTTGAAAGAATTTATGAATGAAGTAATATATGGTGGTTGAATGTCGGAATTAACGAATGTTTAGATCATCAAAGTATTGATTTCTATGGAAAAATATGATTCAACATACTTTAGAACTTCCATAGGGTATGATATATCTAGGAGAAAGTGATTTTGATGAAAATGAGTGAAAAAATTGTGTTTAAAGAAAACTAGGAGTTGTTGAAATCGAACATTCGCTTGAGTGCCAAGTGGGCGGCCAATGAGAACAATCCGAGCAGTCGTCAGTATTTTTATCATAATTTTCTCTCTTGATATCCAATTGAGGTTATTCAAAATGCGTTGGAAAATTAATCCAAACGGCTACAATTCTTCTAAATAGCCTTGTCCAAATTCCAATGTTTTTTATGTGAAAAATGCGGTGCAAATTGCAATTGAGAATTTGGAACATAACTTGTGCAACACTTTCACATTTTTTTGACGTCTAATTGTATTCCATGATTATATATGATCTTATTGGACATCTTAGACTCCTTCAAAACCTATAGTACCAACCCCAACTCTTTTGCTATAATTAGAACTCAATAACTCATATTTTAACTTTGATTACAACTTGATAAACTCTTAACACAATTCAACTAGGACATGATTTTGACTACGAAAATTATCAATTACAAATTAGACATTACAATTTCCCCCTTTGACATTCTGTGACAAAATCAAATTTATTTCAAAGTCAATATATCTAAAACTACCCAAAAAAAAAACTTACCAAAATTTACTTCAATATTTAGTCAACATGTTTCCTGAAATACATGGAAATCACAGTACCACGTGAAATGTAAGAGGAAACTATCAAAACCAAAATCATATAACTAAAATAAATAAAACACGTGTAACACTGAAGCATGCAATATCATGCAAAATATAAACTTATAAATAAACCATAGAATCTTATATCAATATAGACAAAACACAACATTATATAAATAACAAAGTGTTAGCAAATATATCAAATGACTCCTTCTATATTATCTATCAATCAAAAACTTTAAAATTCTCCCCCTAACTCATATACTCAACTCCCTCAAATAAATACACACATATTCCCCTTTCGTCAAGAATAACAAAGGAAAGACATGTACTAATCTTATCAAATATAGAGATGGACAAGAAAAAAATATGCACATGTATAATTATGCAAAAACATGTTATAGAAGAGTAAAAAAAATTGAATTTTGAGACCAATTTTTTTTTTCCATAATTTTTTAACTTTATTATCATGAAAAGTTATTTATTTACTTATACATTTTCATAAATAAGTAAATTTTTCCCACATAACTTATTTTAAGCCTAGATGAAGTAAATTGTGAAAAGTGCAATTAAACTCATGTAAGTAATCAGATGCATAATTGAGGGTGTAAATACAAAAAATGAAAGGTCGGGGATATTTTCCACAATAATAATAAAAGTTATGGACGTATATGCTAATTACCCTATTTAAATAAACTACTACGTTTAGGAAACAAAAATTACTAGACTTTATATTATCTTTAATTCATGTGCAGTAGACGAAATAAACGAAGTATGTTTCATTGTTTTGTTTAGTGCGCTCCCTGTTTGTAATGGAAAGTACGGGAAGAAAAATAAATTGCAAAACATGTATCACCCAATAAAAAAATTTGACGTGAGAACTCGCTGAATTCTTAGAACTTACTACAATATAGTGTTGTGATTGAATTTCGTGAAGCTAAAAAATGTATGAAATGAGGGAGAAATGTATCACATATAAAATGTTATGTATAATCATGTCAACGAGTCGAGCTACGAGCCGAAACTCAAAGCTCGGGTTCGGCTTGAGCAAAACAGGTCCGAGCTTTTTTAGGCCCGAGTTGAGCCGAGCAAGAGCTCAACCAAAAATTTTAGGCTCGACCCGAGATTCGGCTAGGGCCTTTAAGAGCTGAGCCGAACCTGAGTCTGGCCGGCTCGATTTTTTAATTATTATTTTTAGAAAAAAAATTGTGACTGTTGCCTGCAAAACGCAAGCAACTATGACAGCTCCCTACGTTTGCAGGCAGCTAAAAGTTAATATTTTATTTTTTATCTAAAACATGGGCTGGCCCGATGGGGCTCGACCTGAGCCTCGGCTCGATGGAGCCAAGGCCGAACCGACAAGCTTTTTTATCATTCCTAATTATGTATATATAATTTTTCGCTAAAATGACAGCATGTAAAAAGGTGCATGGCCCATGCTACTAAACTTGGGCCCATGCATTTAACTAAACTAAAAGGTGAATATGGAAATGTAATAAGGGAAAATTTTATAACTATAAATATTTCAAAATAGAATTTCAAATTAGGTCTTTTGATAAATTGTTGTGTAACTACACATTTCAAAATAAAATTTCAAAATTAGGTAGCATACTTTGTGACTTTTGATAAGCTGTTGTGATCTAAAATTTGATTACAGGTCGCGATTACAATCATAATATTATATAATTCATGATCATGATTATATATTATTCACAAATCATATAAAGTTAGTCACTAAGACTCAATTTATGGGTCACAATTATATATTTAGTCACCAATTAAATAATTTAACAAGTCACAAATTATTTAATTAATTAGTCACAATATTTTTCACGTCACCCAACTTTACTTCACCAACGTCGGCACCATCCAAATCATCGCCGTCACCTCAAATTCACAACCCATCACCACCACCTGCACATCATAGCTACAACTATCACCACCACCTCTACAATCAACATACCTTCACCTCAAATCCACCACAGGAAAACAATAAATCCCTAACCCATTTAGTTGATTGGCAATGGAACTCGTGAAAGCGAGAAGTAGAAGCACAACCTGATGCGCACAACTAGAAGCAGAAGCATTGACCTTCTACTAGACCACCGCCAACTCCAACTGCAACGCCACTACTAGCGACCTCTATTTCTACATCAAAATGGGCCTCCGCAACTGGCCATCGATCTTCTTGCAACATATCAACATGAAGCCGGAATAAAAAAATGGTCATCGACAAGTTTGTCAAAGTTGGAATCCTGAATCAATTGTCACTTAGGAGACGACGGAGATGCGAGGTTGGCTTGAACTTTCATTGATGCTTGATATAAGCTAAATAATTTGGTGTTTTAAATTCATGAATAACTATGTACAATGGTGAACCTTTGATAGTTCATTTGCCTTGTAAACAATCTAGAAGCTTTTATTATGTAACTAACATGGTATATCGAGCATCTTTTTTCCTTTTTTTGTTTTTTTTTTGTTTTCTACTTTTGTTCAATTAGAAGTTTGCAATGATATATCATGGAAGTACTCAAATTTGTTTTGGTTGGATCGATGAAGGTCAATGGTCTTATTCGACTAATGGAAGGTGAAAGTTACGCGTTCGACCCAAAAATCATCTAGAGGGGAGTGAATAAGTAAATAATGTGGAATTAAAAATTATCGTTGATCAATATAGAAACAAGTCACAATAATTAATTAATCTAGATCTAGTTCATGTGAATTAACTACCTTATGTTGAATTACCGACTTGTATGAAATCAATAATTTAAACAACACAAAGAATTGATGATGGAGAAAACCCTTAACTGAGTAAAAACTCTGGAACCAAGTCAGTAGTTTCCACTATAGATAATAAGAACTTACAGTATGATCCAACTTAGAAAACCCACTAGACTCGTTGATCTAATTCCTACAATCTCCAAGATCCGCTAGAACGTGTTTCACTCACATCTAATCTCGATCTTCTAAAATTGTCTATCTCCTATGGATCACCAAGAACACATTGTTCTTATACTCTTCATGTGATTGATGTCCTACCTCCCTCAATCTTCAGCAACCTTTGAAAACTATTGAAAAAGTATATTCTCGATTATATCTAGGAAGTGGGTGTTTTGTTTTTCCCAACTTGTGGTTGATTGATCTCAAAAATCAAAGGGTTAATCTCAATATCTTGATGTGTTCTTAGATTTTGGATTGATCTTATAAAAATGTAAAACAATGATCAATCACCTATAAAAAAATGTAATGGGCATTGGGTATTTGTAATAAGAGATATTTAGGTAGTATACGATATATGCAACTCTTGAAAATCGTGCACTAGGGTTTCTCGTATAACATTGTCACTCGAGCACTGGGCTAGCGACAGACGAGTGAGAGGTGAGTCGCTCGAGCAATAGTTAGGCTACAATGGTTCTACTATTTTCGCTCAAGCATCATCTAGGCAATAGCGTAACTTCGACGACTCTTTCTTCTTATTCCACACTCGAACCCAAAAACTCTTAGTTTATTTATACAACCCTCCAAAAAACTCCTTAACTTTGACAACTTATACAATCCTACAAAAGACTCATTGACGTTGACAACTCTTTTATAATAATCCTATTCTTTTATAATAATCATTTTATCTAAAGAATTGTTAATACAATATAAATCCTAACAATATCTCGCTTTGTCATTTTATGACAAAATTATGCAATACAAGTCAATGATGTAAAAACAAACTAATCTACCCAAATTCAAGTTGAATGTCTGTCTCTTGCATTCTTTAAAAAAAATTTCCTAATATCAACAGCTCAAATATCAAATGTAAAAGCACATGATACAGAATGTAATAATTGAAACAAACTATCATAAATATACTAGTAATTAGATTGAGAAGTAATAATAATGATAATTAAAACACCAACTGAAATATTAATATCACAAAATATCAAAACTAAAAAAAAAAAAAAAAA
>CAIGRQ010040778.1:0-12508 GCA_903798375.1 Fraxinus sp. D2006-0159
CTTATTTCAATAAAAAACTGCCAAACAGGCCCATAATGTTGCTTAACATTTTGGGGTTTGGGCTATTCCAGCCTAGTTCCCCAACAAACATTTGACCAAATGACTTGATTCAATTAAAGAATATGACTTGATTTCTATTAGAGGTACCTGAAATAAATATGTAGATTAAAAGAACAGAAAAAGAAAAAAAAAAGAGCATCTTCGCATTGCATATTCGATCGAGAAACGATTCAATTTTGAATCTTTGATTCATTTCTCCACTGTTAAAAAAGCCCCAAATTTTCACTCTTCATTTCAAAGCTTTTGAAATTTCGAATTCCAATGGCGTCTCGTCGCCGTATGCTTCTCAAAGTCATCATTCTCGGCGACAGCGGGTCCTTATCTCTCACCCTTCATCTTCTCTGTACATATATATTCGCATTTGCAGGATAACTGAAATGTTTTTCGTTGATTGATTCATTGCCAGGGTTGGGAAGACGTCTCTGATGAATCAGTATCCTTTTAATGCAGATGTCTATATAATATGTAGAAATTGTTGTAATTTCTTACGTAGAACGGTAATGGTGTGATATTGATTGTTGGAAATTGTTATTTGGCCTTAAACGAGGAAAATAGATATGTGAATAGGAAATTCAGTAATCAGTATAAAGCAACGATTGGGGCTGATTTCTTGACCAAAGAGGTCCAATTCGAGGACAGGATTTTCACGTTGCAGGTTTGCTTTTAATGCTAATAGCTTTTTTTATTGTATTCATCTTAACAAATTCTTTAAGTTTGTGTGCTTCTTTTTTTTTTTTTTTCTTCTTTAATCTTTGGTGATATTCTTCGGATATGATTTGTTTTGTTGATTGATTGACATTGATAAGAACAAACCTCATTTCTAGTATGTCGTTGTAAGTGAGGAACAGAAAATCTACAAATTTGTGCGTGCTTATCATCTGAGAACTTGAGATATGCCATTTTCTGTCACACTAGAAAAATGGTTTTAACCCCAGGAACACAATCTTCTGTTTTTCGGTATTTTGAGTGGATTAAATAAGGAACAGAAAATCTACAAATTGGCGCAATTTCTTTCACGCTAAGATTAAATGAAACTCTATAGCACAATAATATCTTTTGATCGATTTTGAGCTAGTAGTCTCTAGGGAGCCGGATGATGGAATTTGAATTGGCACTGCTTTTTAAATTCTATGATTAGCATTTCATCAGGGTACAAATTTTTTTGGTTAAGAACTTGCTATATGTAATGTGACAATTACTTTGTAGAAATATATGCGAACATGATTTTAGGTTGATTTTGTCCATTATCTACTTCCTTCTAGAACAGTAGGTTTTAAGTAATTTGCCTCAATCCTCTTAAACTTCAGTTATATCAATCATATGCTAGAGGATCAGCAAGTATATAATATCAATTATAGTTTGTAGAAATTATCTAATGCAAACCATCTTGAAACCATATATGAGTCACCTCCCCTAGTCGCATTCTCATATTAAGGTCCTTCGAATGTATTTGAGGTTCTCTGGGGAAATTCCTATCGGGTGGAAAAACTTTGGAAGTGTGTATATAGTCCTCATTCTTTCCACTAGGCCAAGTAGCAGAATTCCTCTCTTTGACCACATTTGTCCCGGTTTCAGATATGGGACACGGCTGGTCAGGAGAGATTTCAAAGCCTTGGTGTGGCTTTCTACCGTGGTGCTGACTGTTGTGTACTTGTTTATGATGTGAATGTCATGAAATCATTTGATAACCTCAACAACTGGCGAGAGGAGTTTCTGATTCAGGTTTATACTTTATCCCAGAATATGTGTTTCAGTTTTTGCACCGCATTTGCTAATTCTCATGTTGTAAATTTGATATTCAGGCCAGCCCTCCTGACCCTGAAAACTTCCCATTTGTTGTCTTGGGGAATAAAATTGATGTTGATGGTGGCAATAGCCGAGTGGTACTTCCTTTTTTCCCTAACTATTTAATTCAAGTTGTAAAATATTTGTGTCTATCAATTGAAGGATAGAAGTTCCATTATGCAAGGTCAGCTTAAAGGCTAACTCTTCTATGGTTTAGCATTATATGAAAATCTTGGAAATAGAAAATTTATAAATTAGAAAAAAAGCCCTAATATCCTTCTCATTGTATAAGTGATTTTGAGAAATCTTTTTCTTCTTATTATTCCCTATTAATTGTGTCAGATCTTTGTGTTTATCATTCATACTTTCAGATATCTGAAAAAAAGGCAAAAGCTTGGTGTGCCTCCAAAGGTATTCCATACTTTGAGACTTCTGCAAAAGAAGGGTTCAATGTGGAGGCTGCTTTCGAATGCATAGCCAAAAATGCACTGAAAAATGAACCAGAGGAAGAATTGTAAGTACTTCTGAATGTGGATTTCTTGTGTGTTTCCATGGTGGTTATTCTCATCATGAATTTAATTTGTTATGTTTCTTTTTCTAGCCTATTTTATGTTAAAAATAGTTCCTTGGTCTAAGGAGTAACCTTAAGGGCCTGTTTGGTACCCCAAGTGTAGGGGAAGGGATTCAGATTTTCGACTATGTTTGGTTGGGGTCACAAGTTCTATGGGAACTTAAGGGTACACCTTACCTTGTTTGGTTGGCCAAATAGATGATGGGGTATTAGTAGTTGAGGGGCATGGACCATATTTTCGTCTGCTCCCAAATTTCTGAGTGAAGGTCGTATAGATAATATTGAACCAACCTCAAATTACACTGCATAGTGATGGGAATATTAGTATAGATATTATCTAATCTAGTTTCCAATTTCTATGTTTATGTTATGAAATATAATTAGGGTTTAATTTATCAAGTTTTATTAGGCCCCTGTTTGTCTACTATTAAAACAGGAAAATAATTTTGGAATAGTGAATTTTTGGAGAATGTGTGGTTAAAAAGTAAAAAAAAGTTTTGGATTTACATGCAAAATATTTTATTGTATAAATGTGTGATTGAAAATAAGTTTGAAAAAAATTTGTTTTGAAATAATGGCAGACAAACATGGGCTAGATGTTTCCTACTTAGAATATGATATTTGAAACCTTATATAAAAGGGGTTATGCAATATTATTTATACAACTTGATAATTAAATAAAGATATTTTCTCCCCCTACTTAAAGCAACACCATGCCTATGTTTGGGCTCTATTTTATCGTTTTTCCTTAATAACACATTTTTTTAAAACTTATTTTCATCCACACATTCTTCTAATTTCATGCGCAAACCGAAAATTTTTCATCATTTTTTAACCATATATTTTTCAAAAAATAACTATTTCAAAACACTTTTTTAACCTAAAGGTATAATTTTAAACCCTTGAATGAAGGGGTCAATAAAAAGGAGCAAGTCTTGCATTTATTGCATATGAATTTTCATGATTGTTATGCTGAGTATCTAATATTTATTGAAGCTATTCCTTATAAATTCTAATACATTGTATGAACTTTTCTTTTGTGAAACTGATGAAGATACCTTCCTGATACGATCGATGTGGGGTCTGGACAGCAACAAAGATCGTCTGGCTGTGAATGTTAGTGCATCGGAGGCTGTCAATGAAATTCTGTACTTCTATGTAATTGTTCTGAATGAGAAAAACTCTGCGTGTAATGTTGTTCTTTTGTTATAAGGATCCATAAGATTTATGTTCTTTTTTCTTCCAAGCCAATGAAATCTGTCTCTGCCCTTACAGGAAAAATCTGAAAACGAAAGAAATGAAATCTCTTTTGTTCACCAACCTTACAATCTTAAAACAAGTACACATATAATATTGTATATGATAGGGTCTAGAAAAGAAATTTTTTTTCATTAATTGTTTACTTTAACTTAGATTAAAATTTGGATTTTAATTTGTTAGAAACATGGGCTTAATAAATAGAACATACTTAAGGTATTACTACTTAAAACACTATTTGCGTGTATGAAGAAATTTAAGCGTGTTTGACATAGATTTTCAAAATTCATTTTTTTTTTTTAAAACGCATATTTAATCATATATTTTCTCAATAAAAGTTCATTTGGTCGAGCTTTTGAAAACTCAAACTGTTTGGATTATTTTTCTAAACATGTTTCTTATAATTAGATTTTTTTTAAAAGAGAAAAATTGATTTTAAATAACTTTCTGAAGTGGTGGACTGACCAGTAGTAAAAATAAAAATAGAAGTCGAGGATGTTAGGTGGGGATTAAAATTAGATTTTTAGTAAATTGTGATAAAAAATTTTGAAATGTGTGGTTGAAAAGTTGTGGGATCCGTAATTGATGTGGTTAATATTAATTGTTTGACTTTGACTTAGATTCAAATCAGATTTTAATTCGATCCAAACAGACGAATCTTGTAATTATTTTGCATATAGACGCAATTTCTTTTTCTATTTTTTAAACATGTATTTCTCAAAAAATATAGCTTTGTATACAAATTATTAAGAAAAATCTACATCAAACATTGCCCAAATGCCTGGGGCAGAGTGAAGATTAGTGTCATCGACTAATCCTATTTTTAACTACTCGGGTTGCTGGGTACTCCAAAAGGGTTATCTTCCTCCAAACATCGCCGTAGCATCTCCTATGGCGCGAGGTCTCCTCATGCCTTTACATGGACACACCAAAACGATTCCATTCTACCTTTCACATCAACTCCAGTTCTGTCTTACCAAGGCAACTCGCGTTCTCAGCAGTGGCCAGCAACAACAGCATGACCCAATTGACATGTCAAAATACACAGAGACCTTTGCCAAACGAATGAAAATGGCTGGCCTTAAACCTCATCACCGTATTGGTCAGTATGCGATTCTGCTTTACTTGTTTAGTTTCATCTTATTAATGTATTTTTGTACCTCTGCACCTGTGTTTTTGTAGAATCGTTTGAATTTATGCAAAAATAGTGTTTTATTTGGTGGGTAGTGCCTCAGTTCGAGTAAGTAGAGGATTAGATTTAAATAGGGCTGTTAATTTTGCGAGATAGGCTTTCACTTTTAGATGATGATGATTATTATTATTTATTTATTTTTGGGTTTCTTTCTGGGTTATTCGTGATGAATATCATATAATCTGAGGGAGAGATTCAGCTCATTCATTTGGTATGTTTCCATTTTGATTTCATTCAATAATTTCGAGAATAAATTCAGCAGAAATATGATGACTCTAATGTATGCATAAGATTATGCCATTTTTTGAATGGTGGAGCTTTAAGGTGGTAACAACAATTATGCTTTTGATAGTTTAAAGAATAATTAAAATTGCAGAAAACTTTTAAGGATAATCAGAAGCCGTGCAAACATTTAAGGAAAATTCGAATATTGAATTAGAGTATAAACTTATCTTAAAAGCTACCATGGTAGAAGTCCAAGTTTCTAACTTTCCTTTCAAATCTCCTGCTCAAGGTAATTTGGCATGATTAAACTGTCTATTAGTACATGATATGTAATAAACTTAAATTGAGTAGTCTAAATTCTCCTTTGAAGTTCTCATATTCATACTGATTAAGTACTAAACACTGTTTCACTGGCTACGGTACACAAATGCAGGCAACTCTTAGTGTCCGTTATTATTATTTTATTCCTTGTCTGTATTTTCTTCCACTAACTCCTACATATTTTCTTGAACCCGTCACCATGATTCACTCAAGAGAAGCTCAATGTTGTTATACAACATGATCCCAACTCTCCAAAGTCATGCAGTGCTCTATTCTAGACCCAATCCTCTACATAGAGCATGTTTGGGTGCGCTAATTTCTTAAAAATAAGCCTGCTTTTTGGCTTAATTGGGGCTCAATCATTTCTCTATGTAACTCGATATTGCAGTATAACTATGAAATGCTTACACTAATAAGGATAAGCTGCCGAGTTCAATTACAAAGGCAGACACTTTATGCACGTGTTATGTGGTGCATCTAGAATAAAGTGATGGTATGGACCTATATTCTACTATTCCCCTAAGCCTTTTCAAAATGACGTCTTGAATTTTTTCTGCTCTTTCCTGTGTATAAGAAACGTACATGGGATTAAAGTGAAGAGAGTAACATCTGACTTGAGTTTTTTGGTTTATAAGAAACATTATTTTTTTTCTCTTGTTTTCTTTTACCAGCTCTTTGTTGGAATCAGGCGGAGTGAATTTCACACTATGGTGCTGATAGGATTAGCTTATAAAATTTTGGTCTTGCTAAGGATTTGAAAGTCCCAAAATTCATTCATTGGTTTTATTTTTTAAATCCCCAAAATATATTCAATTGAGCCCCCATTTGACCCCCATTAAAATTTTAATTCATATTTCTCTCTTTTCTTATCAACTACACATTCTCCTATAAAATAATATTACACGTGAACCAAAAACTTTTTCTTCTTTTAACCAAACATTCTTTAAAAAAAAATACTATTCCAAGGCTGAGTGTGCCAGAGGGTAAAGGAATGTAAAATATAAATATTACTAAAATTTGAACTAAGCCGTTTCCTTTCAAAATTCATGGCAAAACATGATTGCATCAAGAGATGAAGGCAAGCATATTTTGCACCTTAATATGCATTTTTCTCTCCATTTCCTATGGAACGTAATTGTGATTGACAAGAGTGTTTTAATTTTCTGTTCAGCTATTGGTGTTTCTGGTGGCCCTGACAGCATGGCCTTGTGTGTATTAGCTGCCCACTGGAAAAGTGAAAATCATAATCCTGCTTCTAGCACAGGAAGAAGCAAGTCCATCGACGGCCTTTTGGCAATTGTTGTAGATCATGGATTGCGAAAAGAAAGTACAGAGGAAGCAAAACTCGTTTCCCGACGAATTGTTGATATGGGTACATATACCTGTTTCTTTCTTTCGGGATGTCTTGGATATATTTTGAACGTTAAGCTTCCATTGATGTAATGTAGGCTGTGTTTAGGAATCAAATGTGAAGTTGCTCATTGCGAATGGTTGGAAGGTAGGCCCAAACCTGGTCACTTGCAAGAGGCAGCTCGTGATAAGAGGTGATCAAATCACTTGCATGTTTTTGTAACCATCTCCACAACCACAACCCAACCCCCCAAACCTGCCAACCCCCTATCCCTGCATTGGGTAAATGGGGAAAGATGAGTCAATCCCTATGGTATCGAATAATTTTTTCTTACCTTTTCACCCTCTAATTATGTAGGTATGAAATTTTCCAATTTGTTTGCTTCCAACATCAGATCGGAGTACTATTGATCGCTCATCACGCGGATGACCAGGTTTGCTTCAAATGGAGTTTTATAGTAGTCAAATGTAACAATTTATGTCAAGATGATAAACCTTTAAAATTTTATTGGCTGTTAAATTTTGTCAAATGATAAACCTATTATCATCCAAACTTCTTTCAATTCATTTTTTCTTATGCTAATAAGCTGCATTGTAATACTAGTGTCATGCCTTTGCACGTGCTTGTGTATGTCTGTAGTCGTGTCTGAAATGAACATATGGCTGCATCTATTTGGAGGCTGTTAACTGTTTATCAATAGATAATCTTTTTATCATCCTGTTTTCTTCTTATGCTTTTCCTTTTCCCCTGAATTGGGTTGTGGGAATAAACAAAGTCAAGCTATCCTTGAAAAAAATCCAAGTTTCATATTTTCTGGTTCCAAAGCAAGTTAATGGGCATCATATGGATGTTAGATAATTATTGCTAAGGCACAGTCGTAATGCAGGCTGAGCTATTCGTTCTCAGATTATCTCGGAGTAGCGGCGTGCTTGGGCTTGCTGGCATGGCATTTACTTCTCAAATTTTTGCTAAATTTCCAGATTGTAGTGGTGAAGCATCAAAAACTCATGGCATTTTATTGGTTCGACCACTCCTCGAGTTTTTAAAAGAAGATATGTACAATGTAAGCCTTCTTAAAGTGTCTATAATTATATATTTTATTTCCTTTCTTTTCTTTCAAAAAAAAAAAGTTTCAATTTCAGCTACGCACAAATTCATATTACATTGTTTCATTCGTTAATGTCGCAGATATGTCGAGGGGGCAATCAAGAGTGGGTGGAGGATCCAACAAATTGGAGCCTGTTGTATGTTCGCAATAGGATCAGAATGTCGTTAAATAGCTTGTCAACATGTGAGTTGTGACACTGATTTAAGCTTTTTAAGTTTGATGCATCACAGTCATTTACTTTGTTTCCATTTATATCACCAGCTAATGCTTTTAACATTTTATGATTTCTTTTATTTTTGTTGACACCATTTAGAGTATCGACTGTTTTTCTGGTATTTTTTTCTTTATGAACACTAGTGAATTTGCCACGTTTAAAGACAATTATTCTGTGTCCTGCAGCTATCTTCAAGACTGAGTTACAAGCAGTTATATCTGAATGCCGGAGAGCACGATTGCTTGTTGATAAACTTTGTTGCAAGTTGATAAATGAGGCTGTGACCATCACACCTGTATGTTTACTTTATACTGGAGACTCTCTGTGCTTTGCTACACGGTATTGGACAGGATTGGGCAAAATAAAGAAGATTTTTTGATTCTTTTTCTTACTTCTAGTCTTGTCCAATTCTCCCTACAAATATGACATTCATGAATAATGCATGATTTGCACTCTTTTTGTTGTATATACACTAAAATATGCTCCCAAAACTTCTTATGGTTTTATTTTGGCTCCTTCAGCTTAAAATTAGTTAATTGTGATAATAAGAAGTATCTCTGTCCTGATGACTTCACCCTATCTCCAAACACGACACAGCATGGATATGCAGTGATTGATCTAGAAAACCTCAATCCAATAGAAGTCAAGGACATATGTCTCGTGAAATTTATTGCCTTGGTGTTGCAGGTATTGCTATTTTGCATGTTTTCATCTCACTCTAATGGAGTTTTTTCATCAATTCTATTGGATGACATACTAATGCTAAAAATTACATCAGTTCATCTCACAAAAACATAGACCTGTTCGAGGCAGTGCATCGAAATTGCTATTGGACTACATTCGTACTTCTCCATGCAAGGTAAAAGAAGTCCGCCACGTCTTTTGTATCGGTCTTGTAATTTATCTCTTGTTTGCTACATTACTTGCTAAGAAATGACAAAAAAGTCCTCAATTGATACTTGGTTTTGATTTTTAATTTTTTTCTTTTTCTCTTTCAAACCAAATTTAGTGCATTTGGGTGTTTGTTGGTATCTTCTTACAGTGTTATCGATGAGCGCGTTAATTAAAGGGACTTCTTTTGCATTCTTGCAGACTTGTCTTACTGTAGCCAATTGTTACCTTTGTCCAGCTCCGGGTTCTAAAGGAACTAAGATCTTAGTATGCTGTTCTGTTAATTTGCCATTTCCTTTAGAACTGGAGTTATCTGAAGCAGGCAATTATGGAGGACACGATTGCTTTGTTATGGGCGAGTTACAGCAAATTCTAGATTGTGGGAAAGCATATTCTGATAAATTTCTCCCAGATGCTTCAAAATCGCCTTTTATAGAGTTAACATCCTCTGAATCTGTTCTTATTGAAGCCAAGAGGTTGGGCATTCTTAGTGACACTACCCATAGGAGTATTGTTTCTTTGCAGAAAGAAGAGAGTGAAAATTTTAAGATTAAACCTGAAATTATCTTCGAGTGTGAGAAGCAAGATGATGTACAACATGCAGGTGAAACTTCGAGCATATCAATGTATCCTGGACAAGTAGGATACTTCATGAACAGATTTATATTGAACTGGACAGAACTCAATAAAATATCTCCTAATTTATCAACTATGAATGAGGTTGTGGGGGACAAGGATTTGGTTGTTGAAGGACAGTGTTGTAGTTCTTGCGTGATTGATCATCAGGCGGGGGCTGAAGTGCGCTACATGATTGATACTGATTGGATATATCTTTCCTACTTGTCCAAGTTGAGAAACATAGAAATGTCTCAACAACAAATTCACTCAAGGAAAACGACCTTGTGTTCTAAACATGCCAAATTATCAGCACACAGAGCTCTCTTGTCGTTAAAGTCTATCCCAGTTGCTGCAAGAAGAGCCATGCCCGTCCTTGTCAATCCTCAAGGAGTTTTACTAAGCATTCCGGTATGTTACGCTTTCTGTCTGTTTCCTCCATCCAATGGATGTAAAATGATCGTGATTATTGATTTTGGCATTGTTTCCTCCTGCTCACTGTGATTTAACCTGTTTTTCATTGGATTCCTCTGCATTTTATCATCTAGTTCATATTTAACTTTGTAAGTGAACCTTTTTGTGGGTTATAAGATAAAACACAGCTGGTAGCTGAACTTTTTGAGAAAAATATCACGTTGGTCACTGAAGTTCATTTTCATTTTGTCTATGCTCATTAATTTGACAAACGGAAAAGCTGAAGCGACAGTCTAGTTGGCAAATAACTAGACTAATACGTTTGCCATTAGTACATTAATGGAGTGGCTATAATAAAGTTCAAATTCACTGATCAACTTGAAAGTTTAGTGACCAAAGTGAAATTTCCCTCAAAGCTCAATGACAACCAGTAACCCCTCGGCGTTAATACTAATCTTACTGTGTAGTAGATTGGTCTCAGCATGCTAGTATTATAAATCTGCCTCTCCGCCACCGTATCTATTTATTATTGTATCAAATACCTTGTCTTTTGTAGGACTAACAAGTTGTCCAATTGTTTACTCGTCTCAGGGCATCGGCTTCACACATTGCCTATGCTTGATGGTATCTGCTATGTTCAAGCCAAGAATACCCCTCGGTGGAGGTCACAGCTCATATTTGTAGTCTGTTAGTGATTTCCATTACTAGTAGAGCATGTTTGGCTAGGTTTAGAAGTTACTTTTCTCAGAAGTATGCAGAATGTTATATGCATGTTTCCCTGTAGAACCTCTTCCTCCAACCACACCGTGAAAAAAAAAAAAAAAATCGATTTTTTTGATGCAGCTGATGTTGCTTAGTTTTCTACAATTAGTTGCAATTTAATTTATTTTCTTTAATAATAAATTAGCATTTATAGACTTTTGTGTGCATATATACAATTTTATGAATTATATATTATATTTAGAAAAACAATATTACTTATAAACAAAATAATAAATTTAAATTAATGTCGATGGTACTTTTTATAAAACATGTCAACTTATATTCTTATAATTTAGTTTGAGTAAGTTAACTACAACTACTTTATAGAAATATTCATAAACCATAATTAATATAAGAATTTGGATTGTGACAAAATTAACCTTCTAAACTATTTCTAATATTTAGCAAACAAAGGCGTGAACACACACAAGGTGATAAAAGTATTGAAGAACAAACTTTTATATTAAATTTTAATTTACTCTGTAACAATATATCCCTAAAATATAATTCTAAGTTTTAATTTTAGAATAATTCCCTGCATACAAGGAGTTATTCAGACACCGTATACCTGGATGGTGCATTTTTTGTTTGTTTGTTTTGGTGAAAACCAATGAAATTCTGGCATGTGTTATCTGTGAAAAAAATTCTGTGAAAGTATTCTGTACGTGTACCATGGTTCTTTTAGAATAATTTTAATGTCGAAGAATCACAATTTAGATATAATTATACTCATCAAGATCAAGAACTAAATGACCATGAGAGTCTTAGTGTCAAGGACCGCAGTTATACATTCAATCCCTTGACCATCTGTAGCTATAGTTTGTCTAACTAGAACTGTACTTCGTAAATATTAGTTTAAGCCTCAGTTTAGTCCCCATTTTCTTTAACTTATTATTATTTTAAATCCATTCAACCACACGTTTTATAGAATCAACAATTTTTATAAATTACACATTTCATCAAATTTTATCAAAATCTGACTTTTTAACTAAACCAAACATATACTACATTGTAATTTTCTTTCACTTGTAGAAGTTTGTTTCATTTGTAAAATAACTTTGCTATTTGTAAATATTTATTATGATTCATCAATTTTTAAACGCCTACTCCTATCGCTTAAGTTATTATGGGAGTGGTTGATATTTGAGCACGAACAATGTAATAAACTATCAATAATCAATGAATAAACTATTTTCATTCAAATCTTTAGTTATAAAATTTTCTTTAAATGGTCTTTCGTTCGTGAATCGATTGAGAATAGGCAAAATGTACTCTAGCGAGGTAAACTACTTCTGCACAATGCCTCTTTTTGTGCTACAAAAAAAATAAAATAAAATAAAAATGCATCTCGTGATACTTAATCATATTTTACCATCTGAAAAAGCTACCTTTTTACGTAAATAAAAAGCTTAATTTGAAAATAAAAATAGCAATCTATTTTCAATTTTAATTAATCTTATTAGTTATTTATTATTAACCCAAACAGACGCCACTATAATACTACACTAATCTCTTTTTATGCAGATTCTATTCTGCTACCATGCAAGTTCTTCCCCTTCGGTCAGGACCCTATTCAAATCAACAATGTACAAGCCATTCTCTTTCTCTGGTGTGTGTTGTGTGTGCCATTTTGATACATATTGATAATCATGTTTTACCATTTTAATACATATTTTTTTTTTTTTTTAATTTTGTCACTTTTTTTTGTTTTTGTCACTTTTTTTTTGTTTGTATCACTTTTT
>CAIGRQ010040791.1:0-10360 GCA_903798375.1 Fraxinus sp. D2006-0159
GATGTAGGATATATATCCCTTAACAGTGTAGTCATGTTTATAAACACTCAAAGCACTTTTTATCCCCATATTTAGAGAGACCAATAAGTATTACCTGCTTATTCACTACTCATTTTTAGTTAATTATAATTTAATCGTCTATAAACACTTCTCAAACAAGCTCTAAGATGGAGTTGTTATACACTCTAACTTTACAAACTTTAAGACAATGAAGGAAAAACTCTCATTTCTCTCCTCACAGTTGCACGAAAAATTCGTTGGAGTTTGTTAAAGGAAAGAAATCGACACAATCTTCGTATTGATTCTATTAGCTATAAGAAGACAATTTGTATATGGTAGTACTTAATCTTAGGCCATAAATTATGGATCTAATGTGTAAACATCTTGTATAAAGCATGTAACAGTGAAAAGTAAGAAAATAAATTCTTCATATTCATTTTCTCTTTATGGTATCAGAGCTAGAGTTCTTTGGAGACCTAGAATCCTATACAAACACAATAAACCATAGCAGGCGACGAAGGACGAGAAGCTGTTGATCATGACAAGACTTATGCACCTTTAAGAGTTCCAGAACTATGGGAGAATCCCAACCATCCCTTATTTCTTCATCATTCAGATCAACCTGGTGCAGTACTTGTATCACAAAGTTTGATGGAAGACAATTATACAACATGGAGTCAATCCATGAGTATGGTACTGACAATTAAAAACAAGAAGGGGTTCGTAGATGGATCCATTCAAAAGCCAACTACCAGGATTGAAGAACAACAACAGTAGGATCGCTGCAACACTTTGGTCAAGACGTGGCTGCTGGGATCGATGTCAAAGGAAATCTTCGACAGCGTGGTTCATTGCAAAAATGCAAGGGATATGTGGCTCGAATTGCAGGAGTTCTTTTCCCATACAAATACAGTTCAAGTATTCAACATAGAAAATGTGATCCATGGCTGTGGGCAAGGCGTGGGTTCTGTCACATCCTTCTTCACCAAACTCAAAAGTCTCTGGGAAGAAAGAGATGCACTTTGTGGGGTTCCACCTTGTAGGTGTGATGCAGCCACAGAAAGCAAGGCGTACATGGAGAACCAGAAGACTATGAAGTTCTTAATGGGACTTAATAACAACTATGATACAATCCGAAGCAACATAGTGGAAATAGATCTACTGCCAAATGTGAACAAGGCATATTCAATGGCATTGCATCATGAAAAGAAGGCAGAGGCTTCGAATGGAAAAACCATTGCTCAACCAGAGGCGGCAGCCTTTACTGTAAAGAAGGGAGGCCATGATTCGGATGTAGGAAAATGAGATGTGAGAAGTGCAACATGATTAATCACAGAACTAAGAATTGCAGGGCCCACCTCAAGTGTAATTTCTGTGGGGGAGAAAGGGCCATACTTACTACTATTGTAGAAAAAGAAAGGCTGCCATGGAAGGAGAACAGGAAAACTCAAAGGGGAACCATGTGGCTTCCATGTATGATAAAAGATTCGATGGACACAATTTTCCATTCTCACAGGAAGAATGCAAAGAGTATGTTGAGTTACTAAGCAAAAATAAGGCAACCAAGGTCAATCATGCTGGTAATGTTTCAAATTATGATGAACTCTCAGGTAAAGCTTTTTCTATCATTCAAAATGGCAAGAAAAATGTTTAGATATTGGACAGTGGTGCTAGTGATCACATAGTTTGTGCCCCTTCTCTTCTTACCTCTTTGAAACATATGCATAATCGTTTTGTTAAATTACCGGACAGTACTACGGCTCAAGTCACCCATATTGGCAAAGTAGTTTTCACTCCTCATTTCATTCTACACAACGTCTTCTGCGTGCCATTTTTTTATTTGAATCTAATCTCTATTAGTAAACTGGCACTTGATTCGTTTTATATCACTATCTTTCTCAGACACTTTTGTTTCATACAGGACCTACGGTCGGGAGAGATGATTGGGACGGGAACTGAACGGGAGGGACTCCATTGCCTCAATCTAATACAGAAAGGAACATGCAACTCAGTTCATCGCCACACACCCAACCTTTGGCACCAACGCCTCGGTCATCCTTCCACCAAAGTTTCCTTGTTATTTCCCTTTTATGAAAATAAATCATGTGATGAAAATCAGTGTCCTATTTTCCCTTTGGCAAAACAAACTAGAATGTCTTTTCCCTTACGTACTAGCTCAAGTGTGTCTTCTTTTAATTTAATACATGTTGACATTTGGGGTGGCTATCATGAACCTTCACTTACTGGTGTAAAATATTTTCTTAGAATTGTTGATGATTATACTATGAGCACTTGGGTATACTTGATGAAACATAAATCAGAAACACAAACCCACCTAAACAATTTCATTCATATGGTTGAAACTCAATTTGATAAGAAAGTGAAAATTGTGCGTAGTGCCAATGGTTCCGAGTTTACACTCGAACATTTTTACTCATCAAAAGGGATAGTTCATCAAACTAGTTGTATCAACACACCACAACAAAATGGTGTCGTTGAGCGCAAACATAGGCACTTGCTCAATGTTGCTCGAGCTATTCTTTTTCAAGCCAACTTACCTAAACGTTTTTTGGGAGATACCATACTTACTTAAGCATTTCTCATTAATAGAACTCTCATCCCACACCACTTCTCCAAAGAAAAACACCCTTTGAAAAGCTTTTCCATAAACCACCAAATTACTCTCATTTACAAGTATTTGGTTGCTTGTGTTTCACATCAACTCACCCTTCCAAACCCACCAAATTTGATCCACGTGCAATTAAATGTCTCTTCTTAGGTTATCCTCATGGTCAAAAGGGTTACCGAGTTTATAATCTAACCGAAAACAAAGTCTTTGTTTCAAGAGATGTGGTATTTTTTTAGGACATTTTTCCATTCCAGTCAAACCCTCACTCGACGTCTCAAACTGATGTGTCCATCTTCCAAAACCCAACACCCTCACACTCATTCGATACTGAACCCTTAGCCTTATTTCCCTCCAAATCTAGAGTTTCACCACTTGAAACAACTCCACCAGATCTCCATTCCGCTACCGATTCATCAAGTCATCCCATCATCGACCTAACTATACCATCACAACCACCAACTGCCTTACCTATCTCATCTCCCACGGTATTAACACCAACTTTGCCACCATGCAGGTCGATACATCCTACCAAGACCCCAACCTTTTTGTAGGACTTTCATGTTGAGGCGGCCCTCCTTTCAAGACTCGAACCATCAAATCCACCGGATACATGTACTGTTCTCTCTCTTTCCCAAGTCTTATCCTATGATCGACTTCTCATAACCATAAAGCTTTCACCACTAACATTTCCATACAGAAGGAGCCTACTTCCTTTTCACAGGCTGTCCAAATTCCACAGTGGAAAGAAGTTATGCATAATGAGATTCAAGCCCTCCAAGCAAATAACATTTGGAGCTTGGTTCCACTACCATCTCATAAACAATCAATCGGTTGCAAATGGGTATATAAGCTCAAACTGAATCCAGATGGGACGATTGACCGTTACAAAGCACGATTGATTGCTAAAGGGTACAGTCAAGTTGAGGGAGTTGATTACAGAGAAACATTTGCACCGGTTGCCAAGTTAACAACGGTGCTTGTGCTTCTTAGCCTTGCGACTTTATAAGGCTGGCACGTGCACCAACTTGATGTCACCAACGCATTCATCAATGGGGATCTTTATGAGGAAGTATACATGAAAATTCCACCTGATTTAGCATGAAAAGGGGAGACTAGAGTCTGCAAGCTTCACAAATCCATTTACGGTTTAAAGCAAGCCTCAAGGCAGTGGTTTTAAACATCAACAGCCCTCAAATCTGCTGGGTTTCATCAATCTTAGTCACACTATTCATTGTTCTTCCGAAATCGTTCAGACGGATTCACATCATTGCTGGTTTATGTTGATAATGTGATCTTGGCAGGAAATAGTTTGGAAGACATCACAAACACCAAACAGCTTCTTTCAAGTCAGTTCAAACTAAAGGACATGGGACAACTGAGTTACTTTGTGGGTATAGAGGTTGCAAGTTCTAAACAAGGTATTACATTGTGTCAGAGGAACTATGCCTTAGAAATTCTTGAAGATACTGGTTTTCTCGGTGCTAAACTCTCACGCTTCCTAGTTGATCAAAACTTGTCACTAACACAGACGAATGGTGAATTATCACATGATCCATCCAAATATCGAAGACTTGTAGGGCGGCTAATATACCTCACAGTCACGAGACCAGATCTTGTGTACGCCGTTCACATATTAAGCTAATTCATGGACAAGCCTAAACAACCTCATCTTGAAGCCGCACACAAGGTCTTGCGGTACATCAAGCAAGCACCCAGCCAAGGGATTCTTTTACCTTCCAAAAGACCGTTGGAACTAAAGGCCTTTTGTGATGCTGACTGGGCTCGATGTAAAGACACAAGAAGATCCTTGACTGGGTACTATATCCTACTTGGACATGCACAAATCTCTTGGAAGACAAAGAAATAAAGTATAGTTGCGCGTTCAAGTGCAGAGGCAGAATATCGTTTCATGGCCACTACATGTTGTGAAGTAACTTGGTTGCAAAATATATTAAAGGATTTGAATGCGTGTCTAGCTCAACCCGTCAAATTGTTTTGTGACAACCAAGCTGCTATACATATAGCTTCGAACTAGTTTTTCATGAGGGCACGAAAAATATAGAGATTCATTACCATGTGGTACGTGAAAGGTGCAAAAGGGAGTAATTAAAATAGCATACATCGAACCACTGATCAACCAGTAGACTTGTTCACTAAGCCATTAAGTTCGACACAATTTGATGCATTACTTAGCAAGTTGAATGTAATCAATATACATTCCAACTTGAGGGAGAGTGTTAAAGGAAAGAAATAGACACAATCTTCGTATTGATTCTATTAGCTATAAGAAGACAATTTGTATATGGTAAGACTTAATCTTAGGCCATAAATTATGAATTTAATGTGTAAACATCTTGTATAAAGCATGTAACTTGATTCAGTGAAAAGTAAGAAAATAAATTCTTCATATTCAATTTCTCTTTAGAGTTTGTTAACAGAGCATTTGGTTGATTCCAAGAAAAATCATTCCCAAGTGAAGGCTCTGGTTTCACAGGCAGCATTAATCTTATTCGATATCAGGGGAAAATGATTGGAGTCAAAGATCATATCTAGAATCTTATCTAGCATAGAGTATAAAAGAACTGAGATGAGGGGAAAGAGAACAAAAGTAACCATTTGGATAAACCAATAGGATATTCCTTTTATATGGTTACTGCCTTTATTTTTATAGGAGATCCATCCAGATTCATTCCAGATTGCATGCTTTAGAGGAGAGAACCTGGTCTAGAGGGGTTACTCTTTTTTGTGGCATCTTGGCACAAATTGGGTAGCAACTAAAGTCTAATTTCTAAACAAACATAATACTGATTCGTCAAGTAGAAGTACTTAAAATCAATAATCACGCAACAAATCGAATTCTACTACCAAAAGTAGAAACAAACTAAGATATCGCCAATACTCATATGATCTTTAAAAGAATCGTCAGCACATTTTACTCCATTGTTATTGTTAGTATTGGTTTCTTTATATTTTTTATCATTATGTGCACTTAGAATTGTGCCTTTTCCTCTTCCTTACTGACGTAGCAGACGATTATAAGAAATATGAACAACCTCACAAATATGAGAAAAACTCACGAGAAATTTTTATTCAATTCAAAAAATGTGGCCTCAAAGGGCTTACAATGCCTTAAATAGTAAAACCCTATCAAAATTCGGAAAATAAATAATAATAAAAAAAACAATTTTTTTTCCATAAATGGAAAAATTCAAGATAACAAGTTAAATGGAAACTCATAGGATTCAGGATCGTCTTCCAACAAACGGAATACGAATTCATTTTTTATTGAATGAGATATTACCAAAATAAAAATTACCATAAATGACAAAAACGCTTAATCAAGGGCCTAAACGATGAAATCTGCCCAAAATCCAAAGTACGTCATGGCCAAAGGAGATGAGTTGTGATCATTGGTCCGTTTCCAATCGAAATAGACTAGCAATTTGTCAAAAACGAACAAACCCGAAGTTATCATGAAATCATTTTTTTTCCTTTGCCATCTCACCTGATCATGAACTCTAACTCCTTATACATTTCATCATTTTCCCCAGGGTGAGAAAAATTCNTGGTCCGTCTCCAATCGAAATAGACTAGCAATTTGTCAAAAACGAACAAACCCGAAGTTATCATGAAATCATTTTTTCACTTTGCGATCCCACCTCATCATAAACTATAACTCCTTACGCACTTCATCACTTACGCTTCCCCATCTGTGTCAAGGCAAAAAATATAAAACTAAAAATCCCTAAAACATCCTAAGCTCTAAAACGAAGAGCCTAAAAAACTAAGACCAACAATAAGAAGTCTAAAAAAGACAATAAAAATGAACATACTCCTCAGCCACCGACTTAGCCTTCAGGCATAAGCTTCTGTGAGACATTTAATGAAAGCCTTGCATGGCAATCGTTAGACTGTAATAGAATTAACATGTGTTTGGTTTAAATAAAATCAGATTTTATGTAGATTTTGATAAATGTTAATGGTACATGTTGTTGAAAAATTGTAGGTCCCACGAAATGTACGGTTAAAATAAATTGTTGACATTGATTTAAATCTTATCAACTTTCTTAGTTAAACCAAAAATGGGCTAGATTATATTTTCAACGCCTCAAAACACCTTGGTTGGTCGGAATATCATAGTTTTAAAAACCACACATTTTAGTCAGCATGGAAGCTCGACAAACCAGATAGCAATCCGATCATTAATGAATTATGCATTTGTTAAGTTTGCCTTTTAAGTTATACCTTCTTAAGTAATTCCTCTTAAATCTTTAATAGTTACGGTAAAAACTGAAAAATGCAGTTATTTCCCAATAAAGAAAAACATTGCACAAACATTTTGTTATCCGTATTAATTACGTGGCATACACATGAAACGCTTAATCGAGAGCCTAAACGATAGAATCTGCCCAAACTCCTTACGCACTTCATCATAAACTCTAACTCCTTACGCACTTCATCACTTACGCTTCCCCATCTGTGTCGAGGCAAAAAATATAAAACCAAAAATCCCTAAAACATCCTAAGCTCTAAAACGAAGAGCCCAAAAAACTAAGACCAACAATAAGTAGTCTAAAAAAGACAATAAAAATGAACATACTCCTCAACCACCGAGTTAGCCTTGGGGCATAAGCTTCTGTAAGTTGGTCCCAACTAATCGCGATAAAAGCGTAAACTATGAGACATTTAATGAAAGCCTTGCATGGCAGTCGTAAGCCTGTAATAGAATTAACATGTGTTTGGTTTAAATTAAATTAGATTTTTTTTTTTTTTGTAGATTTTGATAAATGTTAATGGTACATGTTGTTGAAAAATTGTAGGTCCCACAAAATGTACGTTTAAAATAAATTGTGGACATTGATTTAAATCTTATCAACTTTCTTAGTTAAACCAAAAATGGGCTAGATTATATTTTCAACGCCTCAGAACACCTTGGTTGGTAGGAATATCATAGTTTTAAAAACCACACATTTTAGTCAGCATGGAAGCTCGACAAACCAGATAGCAATCCGATCAGTAATGAATTATGCATTTGTTAAGTTTGCCTTTTAAGTTATACCTTCTTAAGTAATTCCTCTTAAATCTTTAATAGTTATGGTAAAAACTGAAAAATGCAGTTATTTGCCAATAAAGAAAAACATTGCACAAACATTTTGTTATCCATATTAATTACGTGGCATACACATGACAGAGGACTCTCCATTGGACAACTTTGACATCGATTAATTATACTAACTGGATTGGGTAGATTGGATCAAGAAAATCCATCTTGGCTTTAGCTCAGCCCGTTAGCCTAGCCCTACGGCCCATTTCCATTTATAAATATGCAATTAGCTCATTTGAATTCAAGGTAAGTTTTTACATTCTCTGGTCAAATCCCCCTTTTCTATATTTCTTCCACTCCATATCTTTTGTTCCGACGGTTGATTTAATCGTCGGAGTGTAAACGGCCGTCGAACCTTTTTGTCAACCTATGACCTTTTTACCCTAAAGACATGTTCAATTGAGCCATTAAATAATTAAAGCACTACAAGGAATATTCTTGCATGCTGCGCTTTATACTTGGATTGAATAACTAAGTTTTCTAATTGAGCTTCAACTTAACAAAAATACATGCACCAATAAGTGTAAAGATTACACGTATCTTAATCATCGAAAGTGACATTTGAGAATAATTTTATGAACGGAATACTTAATTAAATGTGTGTTTTTTTATTATTTTAGGAGAAATCAAGAATTCGACAAGAAAGGATGAAAATGAGCAAAAATTGATAAAACAAAAATGAGTAAAATTTGTATTAATAATTTTTTTGATTGTCTACGAGAGACTCTTTAAATATAGGATGATCTCTATTTTAAAGAATCAACCCTTGAAATTATACTCCAAGATATTCTTTAAATTAACATTTTAATTTTTAGAGAGTTTAGCTCTCCAAATTTCGAGAGTCAAACCACTCTTTATAATTAAATGCATTTAAAATATTTCAATGTTCAATGGAGAAAAATAATACAATAATTTGGAGGAAACTATAGTGAAAATAAAATATAGGAAAAAAATACTAAATATTTTTTTAAAGTAATAAAATTAAGTGTTAAATATAAAAAGAGTGTTGGAGTAAACTTTTACTTTCTAAATTTATAAATGTTCTATAAATTATAGAATATAATTTTTTTTTAAAAAAAATAGAGAGTTTATTGGAAATGTTCTTGCCACATTAATTTAGATGGAAGCTAAGTTAGAATAAAAATTGATAATAAATATTAATCTTGGTGAGAACGATATTCAAACTCAAAAATCGCATTCCATTACTTGCACGATCCATACACTTGCAGAATCAATCGAATAATTGCACTTAGGTTTTTTTTTCTCTAATAATAAAACTATAATTGCCTTTGCAATTAAACTGAAATTTCATATCAACAACATGACTAGAAACTGTCAATTGAGAGCCGAGTTACTAAAAATTATTAAAGTTGAGGGCTTCTACTGCTATTTTTTTCTTTTAACATATGAGAAAATAATAGGACAAAATAAAAAAAAATTGTTGGATATTCATGTGTTCGTTTTGAGGCCTTGTTTGGTACGAATTAAAATCCGATTTTAATCTAAGTGAAAGTCAAACAATCAATATTAACCACATCTTTCATGGGTGCTACAACTTTTCAACCACACATTTCAAAAACTTCTATCACAATTTACTAAAAATATAAGTTTAATCCCACCAAACACCCTCACTAAGATAGCTAGCCTGATGTTTCCCTAAAAGTTTAAGCTTGTGTTTGACACCCATTAGAAAGAATAAATTCTTGAATAGTTATTGATGGAAGAATATGTGGTTAAAAAGTAAGAAGATTTTTGGATTTATGTGTAATATTATTTTATTGATAGAATGTGTGGGTTAAAATGAAGAAAGAGAAAAAAATGAAAAATAGAATGGGTGTCAAATCGGGACTAAATAACCGCCCTACTTGCACCGACAGTGGGTGACAAACACCCTGATCGGCCCCCTCACAATAGGGGGGGGGGGGCATATTTTTTTTTTGAGATTTTTTATTCATGTGGGGCCAGCCATCATGTGAGAGTTTGTCAACTTTTTTGTCAAATAATTTTGTAAAACAAGCTTTATTCAAGTTTAAAACAAGGGGCCTGCGCAGAATCTTCTTTCAAGTTCTTCATATTCAGCCTCCCCTCCCACGTTCAAAGTTAACTTGGAATCTTTTTGCTGTCAGATCGTCTTGTCGAAGTTTTTCTCAATCAAATATACACACGGTGGAAGGTGAAAAGCAAGAAAAAAAATGTGTTTATTGCTATGTGATAAAGAGAAAAAAGAAGTTGGAAGGCAACAGGCTTCTGGGGAATGCCCTTGCTGTGGTGGGAAAGTGGAAGCAGTGGATGTTGGAATTCAATGGAGATTTTTCTGTTTGCCTTTATGTTTCACATTCAAGAGGAAGTTCTTTTGTATGCTTTGTTCAAGGCGTTTGGTTCTGCATAATTGTTGAACAGTTTAGAATTTGGATCAAAGATCAATTTCAGTATGTGGGTTGATGTTGAATTTTTCGTTACTTGAATGTGTATAGTTTTGTTTAGTTTTTAAGATGAAAATGTTAATCTGGTTTGATTTGATCTGATCTGATCATTTGTTTTCTTGATTCTTGCTTTTTGTAATAGTGGAAGAAAACTGTTTTTAGCCCCTGTTTTAAACCCCTTTTTTGGCCAAATTTTTATTTCTT
>CAIGRQ010040806.1:0-11766 GCA_903798375.1 Fraxinus sp. D2006-0159
AGAATTAGAACTAATCAATCCCTATGGGAACGATATTTGGACTCAAAAAGTCCACTTTATTACTTGTCAACGAACCGTACACTTACGGTGGTTTTAATCCGAAATATATTTTCGTGAACACTTTCCATCAAATAATTTAACATTTTTTAAAATTCTTATCGAATTATGAAAGTTTAGTTGCAGATTTGAGTTTTTAGCATGACATCTCCTTGAATAATAATAATAATAATAATTTACTTCATGCATTTTTTTTATTCATAGATATTTAGTTCGGGCACTATGCAAGTAAATTTGTTAGGATCTTGTGTTGATATTATCGTAATTAAATAGATTGTAAATGTCTACTAGAGGATTTTTAGCATTCTCCTTGTGATCGGATTGGGATCCCACATTATATTGAAATTAAAACCTGTTGTTTTGTGACCCTATAAATAAATTCTTTCGCTTGGTATTCTATTTTATAAAAGTTTGAGATAGTCGTGTACTGTCTTGAATATCCATTGTAGTCTCATCCAATATTAATATTTTTGGGGTGGGAATGGGGTTTGGATCTATGAGAGACTCTGATTTTATATAAAATTACACATTTTTATATAGTGAAATAGCTCTATTGTCCGTCCATGATTTTTTTTCAATTTTAAAGTTTTTCATGTAATATTTTATTCTAATGTGATATCAATTCTCAACATAACTTTGTTTTCCTAAAACAATCATGCTACTTGTACAGGTTCAATCACAATTTTTTTATACAAACAACACGTGACAACATTTGATTGAAAAATTCAAATAAATAAATAATAGATCATACAAGTGCTGCCAACGCAGCACCTATAACAAATCTATAAACAATTTCCGTGTACAAGGGGAATTGTTCTTCTTAAAATGATTTAGAGAATAAATTTTTTCAAAAATTATTTGTATATGCAAGCTTTTTTTGAGAAACTTCTAGTATAATCTTGAATTTATTTGGTCATTTTTTATTGGATTCTTTTGCTTGAACAAGGCCACATTCAAGTAGTACGGTCCTTTTTCATTGTATAAAAGATGGATTTATCTACTTTGTCAAGTCCACATGGGCCTTGGGAGTACCAATGCCAGTGCTAGTGCCAGTGTAGCACGCCTCATACAAGAATGATGGTATCAGATATTAAGATGCGGAAATTATGCCACACACCTATTTTTTAACAATATTTGAAAAGATTTTAACCATAAATACTTTATTTTTACAGTAAAATAGAAATGTGAAAACTTAGCCAAATCATATAGGCTATTCATTTAGTAGCTAATTTTACTTCAACAAACATGCCATTAACATAACATATTAATCACAAAATCCCTAAAATGGAGTTATTTGATCTTCCAATCCAAATATATCCACCCTAGATCGTCTTTCTTCTATCTAGAATCATGCACCAAGAAATTATCAAAACCTAATCATCAAATGCCAAACATTTTTTTTTAAATGAATTTCGAAGTGCAAACACAGACACATACACCATCATGAAATAAGTTGAATATCAAGGCAAATTATATTGTAGGAAAAATGCAGAATTCAAATCTTTCACAAAAAGGATCTATAGTGATCGAGATGGGAAGTTTACGATGATTCAAAGTTGTTTCTTGACAAAGTAATGTGGCTGTTTTCTAACTGTATTTAGGTAATTATCTACAATCTTCATCCTTTTTTTTTTTATTAAACTCTTTTTATGGAATGACATTTAATGGAAAGACGTGAAATTGGATGACTCAAAAATACATCAGTTACAAATTATGATTTTAATTTTGGAAACTAGTAGTTTTAAACATATTTAACATTCTATCTAGTATTTTTAATTAACATTCGCATGACACAGTAAGATGTGAATTAGTATTTTATATTAAAGCAAATATAAACTTTTTCGTATTATAATTGGAAGCAATATTAAATAATCTAGACTAATGAACAAGAATAAACTGTACAAGATTGAAGGTGTTAAAATATAGCCCCCATTATCTCAAATTATAATTTTTGAAATAATACTTTTTTAGAGAATGTGTGAAAGATTTGAGTAGTTGAAAATAAAGAAGAGATGAATAAGGTTTTGTGATAATGGAGGCCAAGCGAGGGCGATTGGAAGCAATAATAAATAATTCAAACCGCTGCACCCAGCAGCGAATCCAAGGTTTAATTCAGCTAGGGTGGACTTTTATTATAGACTGTCGACAATCAACGATCGTAATAGCGATGTCGTTTATTAATATTTAATTAAATAATATTAAAAATTATTCAATATACATGTAAATTCACTAAAATGTAAAGATTATATACATATGAGAATATATTTCAATATAACCCAAAATACAAATAAAATACACAATACAACCTTACTTTATAACCGTAAACTTAGACAAATACATTATACGGGGTCTCATATTTTTCAGAAATCTCTTTCTCTATGTAAACCACCAAATTGTCATTCAACCAGTTATTTCTCATTTTGTTGGGCAAATCACTCCTTCTTAGATTCATAGAAGAAAATACCCTTTCAACACTTGCAATTGCCACATGCAATATCAAAACCAAGGTGATCAGCCTGTAAACCAATAGAAAATAAAAAGAACTTATTTCTCCAACTTATGAGCTACACAAGATATACTACTAAGGTTATAGAAAGTTTTGTCCATTCTCACAAGTATAAGAAACTTGTCAAGTTGAGGCCGAAGTAATAAAACTCTTCATTATTGAAATCCAAAGGATAGAACTGATCAAGACGTAGCAATTTAGCCTCAAAAGCTGCAAAAGAATCTCTTGGACTTAAACTCAAAATGAAAGTAAGGAGCTTAGTGGTTGTATCTGGAAAACGATCAATCAACTCTTGCAAAATTGAGTCTATTCTATGATAGTACAAATCAAAATAAAAATGATGATAATAGGTCACATGTTGAGTTGTACACCTAGGTTGACCTCTCAATACTGCAATGTCCTCCATATTGGTCACTAAAATACGTCTACCAAGACAAAATTCAATCACCCTACTTAAAAAATTATCCCAACCATTGTCTCTCATGTTCTGCAATGCCTACTTACACAAATTCAATAACCTCATAAAATATTGAATATCTTGATCCTTTTTCTGCAAGAATTTCAAACATAAAATGGAGACTGAACATAAACTCAAAATCTTTCATAGGGTCCATTTGTCTCTTTTCCATTTATCTCTGATTTGAATTTATGCCATCTTATATATATAAATAAATAAATAAGATGGCTTAAATTTATGCCATCTTATATATATATATATATATATATATATATATATACACTAAAAAACATCTATGATAACATCAAACATATTAATAATACGAGTAATTGTCAATAGATGTGAGCTCCATCTAGTATCACCTGGGCGTGCTAAACTAATTTCTTGGAACTTACCAGTTCTATCACAAAGTTTCTCAATATTAAGCTTATCCAGAATATCGGAATGATAACTTGCTCGAAGAGCATTGACACACTTACATGATGTACCAACCAAATTCACAATAATAGCAAGCATATTAAATAAATCACCAAGTATATCATTCCTACATGTCACAGAAACAACAGCTAATTGAAGTTGATGAGAAAAGCAATGAACGTACATAGTATATGGGTTCTCTCTTAAAATTAAAGCTTTAAAGCCATTGAATTCACCTGACATATTTCATGCTCCATCATAACATTGACTTTTCAAGATAGATATGCTCAACTCGTGTAGAAAACATTGCATCAATGGCATATTTTAGTGATTGGAAACAAGTATCAGTGACGTGGAAAATGACCAAAAAATGCTCCTTCACTTGCATACTTTTGTCAACAAACCTCAAAACAACTACCATTTATTTTTTTATAGAACTATCACGAGCCTCATCAACCAAAATTGAAAACAAAGAATCACCCATCTAATTGATAATAACCGTTATTGTCTCTATGTCACAACAATTAACCAAGTCCTTTTGGATGTTTAGTGAAGTCATTTGATCATTTCCAAGAGTATTATTGAATACTTCTTGTTTAACTTTCTCACAACGAGCTGTATAACAATTTAGTAGCTCATTTGGATTTCCTCTAATAAGAGACTCTTTCGATTCATCATGACCACGAAATGCCAATCTTACATCAAGAGGAATCTAGTACAATCTAGCACCGTAGTCAACCTCGTCCTATAACTTCTTTGTTGACTACTACTTTGGGTAGAAATAACATAGGAGATACTTTGCTTTTAATTGATCATGTTAGTACACTTTGCGAAAGATTGATTATGAGAACTATCAAAGAGATCGACATGATCTTTTAGGGTCTTTTTGTGCTTCCAATCCCTAAAGCCAGTCTGAATGAATATATGTCCACCCCTTTGACCCACTCTATCGAGTTTGAACAAGTAGCAATACAAACAATACACTGTATCCTTTTCTACACTATACTCCAACCAATCAAATTCAGTGAACCACTCTTTCCAAAAACACTTATTATCACTTCCCATCGATCTTCTTGGAAAGTCATGTCCATGTGGTTGACAAGGATCTTTCTCTAAGTATGCCATCCTAGCATCATCTGATGTTAAGATCATATGACTCAATAGGGAGACAGTTTCCCATAATCAGATAAAAGATCATCCACTTTGAATTGAGCCCAAAACTTTTTCGTGTTATCTAATACATCGTGTGCTCGACAAGAAGAAGTGGTGGGACTAGATGCACCACTAGAACTAAAAAGAAACATGTATGGACTTTTGTTTCAATTGAAAAAATCGTTTCATAATCTACAATTGTAAAATGCCCCAATTTACTTTTCGATTACAATTGATTAATAAACAGCGTACACATTGTTGAATTGAGCCCAACATCTTCTCAATTGATTTTTTTTTTCACTTATCCTAATTTCCTAAGCAGAATTTACAAATCACAAATCAAAACTCATAAATGATAAATTACAATTCATAACTCAATGATAGTGCAACATAAATTATTTATCCCAAATCACAGATTCACAAATCATAATTCTCATTTCAATCTCAAATGGCCAATTAACTCATAGAACATAAATCATGATTTATAAGTAAGGATAGTCATAACTTATAAATTAAAAATAACACAAAAAAAAAGACTTACGGCGGTAGGCTACAAATGGGAGTTCTGAGTCTTCTGACCTTCCGAGACTTGAGTTGTCCGGTCCGTCGACTCGTCGATGTCGTCCGACACAACAGGTTGCAGCAAGAGGTGGATGTGTCGCCACGTCAGCGTGGAACCGGGAACGGACTGAATGGTGGAAATAGGCCTTCAAATTGGTTTTGATTCCTTCAAATTAGTTTTGGTATATATATCATTACTCATTGGGTCTGATCAATTAAAAAACAAAGGCCCAACTAAAAAAAAAAAAAAGATTAAGCCCAAACAAAAGGCCCAACTAAAAAAAAAAAAAAAGAGGAAGCCAAACCCTTGCTAGTCTCTTTCTTCCTTCTACAATTGCTATTTTGGCGAAGCCCAGCATGCGCGGTCGTGCCCCCTCGCTGGGTGCTGGGTCCGCCGCTTAAATGAACTATATACCTCAATGATTAAACTAATATTTTGACCAATAATATTCAATAGTCAAATAAACTATTCTTAAGTAAAAATAAGCTTGCTTCTACACGGTCGTATAAATTGAACATGCTTATCGGAAGCGAGTATGGTGGTACAAAATCTTATTCAGAAACCAATTTCAACACGACTTTTGACCCATATAAATTGAGAACATCATTGTACATCAGGAAAGCACTCTCTTCCCTTAATGCATATTTATATCATCAATTTCATCAAGAAGAAGATGCAAATTCACTAAATTTGGGATGGAAGATAGCTCTAGCAAGAATTGAAGGCCAATAACATCAACAAATTGAAGGTTTCAAACTTGAAATTGAAGATCAATAGCTTTTGAATTCATTCATGATCCATATGATTATTAATTTTCATTGTTAATCTTCTAATTTATACGAAATCATGCTAGGTTATATTCTTTATTGTATTGAATGAAGATGAAGATGAATCCTATTTTTTATTTATTTTAATTCAAAACTAGTATTTTACGGAACCTTACCAAGATCTTCGGAATTAGCCCATCTCCTCAAGGGTGGAAAGGCCTACATATAATTTATAAACTGATCAATCTCAGCAATGTCTCACTTTTCAAATTGAATGTTTACCAATCTCATTGGTAAGACAATGGAGCTTTATGGATACGTATTTGGGGTACAACCAAATTCTCATGCACCCATCGACGAGGAAAGCACCTCATCACGGATAGATGACTTTATTGCTATAAAGTCATGCCCTTTGGCCTAAAGAATGACGAGGTGACCTACCAAAAGTTGGTTAATAGAATGTTTACCAATCTTATTGGTAAGTCAATGGAAATTTATGTGGATGATATGTTGTTTTATCTTTTACTACCTAAGGTAGACCTCTTTTTTGTACTTGAGGCTCAAGTCTAAAACTCTTATATACTCATTTATTTACTTCCTCTACTGACTTAATTGTCGGAGTGCGCATGGATAACTCTATCCCCGTCGAAGGAAGCAATATGGTTAACGGTTTGTCCAAGTATGCAGGAACTAGACCTTGGGATTTGTTGGTCACGTTGTAGGTATATTTTTTGGATCGACAATAACATCAGTTCTTAGATGAAAATTAGCATGTCAAATTGCGGTATACGCTATGCTAGACTAATTTTGAATAATTAGAGGAGCCATCAATTGTACCATTAGTCTATCATTCCTTTCGTCCACAATTGCATTAGAGTTTTCTACCTTATATTGGCCATCGTGATTTCTTGCTATATTTTTTGTTCTTTATGTTCTCTCGGTCCCAACCTGAATGTAGGTTAGATCTTCAGGTCAAATGGCACTAAATCACTGTGTCTCAAAATTTGTACGCAAGAAGTACAAAAAAAAAAAAAAAAAAAAGAATAACATACTAAAATATTTAAAAGAAAAATAAAGTGGTGAAGTACGAATTAAACTTATAATTAAATGAAAACTAACTAAACCCATGTTTGGTACGGATTAAAATCTAGATTTTAATTTAAATCAAAGTCAATAATTAATTTTAGCCACTTATTTTATGGATCCCACAACTTTTCACCCACTCATTTTATCAACTTCTATCAAAATCACTACTATATTAAAAGAGAGGATAGCCAAATTAATGTTCATTTGTGCACCCTCCATTTCACATTTAAACTGGTTTCTACCGTTCATTATCGGATTTTTCTACAGTAGCCATTTTTGTTGACTAATTGGTATTGCAATGAAATTTTATAAATATCTTCTTTCTCCATTAATATTTCGTATTAGATAAGCATTGCAGTCAATATATTTTGTAAAATATCTTTTTTCCTAATGGCAAAAGTTGAAATTCCACAAATAAAATTTTCACCATGGTGAAGAAACCTATAAAAATCGGGAAAAAGAGAAAGAATTATTTAGAATGTTTAATTAAAAGATTATTGTGCGGAGTATTTACTCTGCAAAGCGCGGAGTGACTCCGCGTTGTGCGGAGTGCTACTCAGCACATCACGGAGTAAGCACTCCGTTGTTCTGAGTAACACTCTGTATTGTGCAGAGGCATACCCTCAGTGTCTACACATACTGCGGAGACACCATGTGCATGGTGTCTTTGAATTGTGCGAAGACAGAGCTGTCTCCGCACAATTCGGAGACACCATGTGCGTGGTGTCTCCACACAATTCGGAGACATTGTGTGCGCGGTGTCTCCGAATTGTGCGGAGACACCATGTGCGTGGTGTCTCCAAACAATTTGGAGACACTACGCACATGGTGTCTCTGCATTTTGCGGAGACATCATGCACATGGTGTCTCCGAACAATTCGGAGACACCGCGCACAATTCGGAGACATCCTTCCAACTCCTTGCCCACCCCAGTCTGCCATAACAAAACTTATTGCTGCACATTCTTCTCAATTGTTCTTGATCCTTCTAGAATAGGAATATACTGGATTGGAGGTCTATCATAGAGTGATACCTAGAGAAATAAACAGAAACTGGTTTATCTTTCCCTCTGCATTAGAGGATCTATCTTCATCTGCAAATATAAATCTAACTTGGAATAATTTTAACAATTAATTCCTGGAAATTTTTATCTGTATCTAGATTTTTTATTCTTGATGTTCCCTCATTTTTTAATTAGTAATGCATTGATATTCATTTCCGATGTGCCAGCCTCTCAAACAATATCAAGTTAATCTGCTTTGACTGGCATCAAGGACTGATCTCCATACAAATTAAGAAGTGCTAAAGCATAGATAATTTGTATACTAGACAGAGAGAGAATGATGTTTGTAGGATAATGTTGGAATGACGGAGTGGTCTAATGTTTCTTTCTGATGTCCATTTGATATAAATATAATTTTACATTGATTATCTAATTTATCTTTGATGTTGAGTACAAAAAAAAATAATTCTCTGATCGACAGCTCAAGCTTTTAGATGAAGTGCTTCAACATGGTATCAACAAAGGTATAGATCTTGAGTCAGCCATAGCTTCTTTTTTCATGCTGGGATGAGGGAGAAAAGAAAGGGGGATTTGTTGGTGAAAAAAATGAAAATTCAGGGAGCCCCGGCTTTCTCGTTGACATGAAGAAGCATCTCTATGTTGAAATCTGTCTTAGATCTCTCTGTCCATTTTTATCAGTTTCGTGATTTGTGACTATATACCTAATATTTCAGCGATATTGATAAGTAATTTGTTTGTATACCTAATATTTCAGCAATGTTGATAAGTAATTTGTTCACATTTAATGTCTGAGGAGGAGCTACCCGATAGAGATCAAATTATTTACACTTCTCCAACTATCAGCGTAACAACATTATTCACACCTAAAAAGAGTAATCAGAATGTCCTTTTTCTCCATATGTATTAGATCAATGTTTTGAAACATAAGAAGAAATAATTAAACGGGAAAAACAAGAAAATGAAATCAGAATGTAAACAGACCTCTAGGTTAAATAAAATACATCACTAATTTCTATGCAGATAATAGAAATTCTTTTCCATTTCTATAGAAAATCAACTAAAGTTCACAATATCAGATAATATTTTTCATTATTAAATTTTATTAGATAAAAACTTGTTGATCTTTCACAATACCATTACTATGATACATTAATATTACCTTAAAAATACCAAAGTTTGTACATTGTACGGGTGTACGACTAGTATACCAAAAAACTGATTTTAATCTCCATCCAACGGTGGCTAAATAAGCTACAGTCCCCAACATTAGCGTCAAAATTTTGTTTGTTAAAATTACGTAAATATATGATATCATAAACAAGTAATAAAATGTAAATAAAAGATCATTTCCATGAAAAATGTGAATTCGGTTAGATTCCAATTAATATTATCTTTAATCGAAATAGCACAATTTTGAGGATGTTAGTGATTGCAAATCAAATTTAATGATTAACTAAAGATAAGAATTTTAACGACCAGGATACTGAATCTCATTATATTCCTCAAATTTCATATCAAGTAATTGAGTATACTTATTTAGACTTGATGATCAATTTTCCTATATTATTTAATAATCTTTCTCAAATAATATTAAAACTCTTCTCGCATATGGCCCTAATATATCTCTACGAAGAATGCAAGTTTATGAAAACAAATTATATCCCAAGAACATTCACAATAAGATCATAAAAGGCATAGCTCTATATTTCTTTTCACTATTGAAATTTACAATGATTGCTACTATGTGTTAAGTGTTCAATTCCTTCTCTCGAATAGGATAAAACTCAAGAATTTATTCAATTGTTCATCAAGTAATTAAAAGCATTAAAAACATAATATATAACCATTCAAGGCAAATAGGTAGTTGACATCAAAAACTTGAATATACATGAATTCTTCAAATGTATGGTTCATCATCATCCGACACTTAGTCGAGTGTTATAAAATCACACGAACATGATGTGGAAAATAATACATCACTCGAATTTCAATTGTAAAATGTAAAATAGAAAATAACTATTGAACGAATTTGACACACTAAGAAACATTAGCGTGAGAGCTGTGATAAGTGTAAATTTATCAATATGTCGTTGATCTTGGGATAAACCTACAAAAGAACAAATGTCTAAGGCGGCACTGGATTTCTCATCGGAGGCTTTTCTTTGCTTAACCCAGTCTAACTATGATAAAATCGCCACCAAATAACAACATGTGTTGATGGTGAATAAGTGAGCGTTACGTATATCAAATAAATTTTACATGCTCCAAAGTATCTTTTTATATGCCTTTGTCTTGGACCTTATTTCGTAAGGTGCCCAAAATTCTCATCAAGTTGATTGCTTTGAAGTGCATTTTTGTTCATTGAATACAATAAATTCTGGGAATTAGCACTAAGTAGCTCTTAATAATATAGATTCAATGTTTAGTTGTCAAATTCTGTATTACTCTATAATTTTGGGAGATTTATTTTCCCTAACAAAAAGTGAACACGTCTGGTTGAATCGCAATATTATCAGACAATATTATTAGAGGAGAATCCGCTTCCCATGATTGTGACCAAGAAAATAGTTGATTCTCCATGATTCTAGCTCCTTTCACTGATTCACCTTAATTCTAGGAGATTGCCTTTTGTTGTATATATTCAAATATTTCCTTGTTTATAGTTGTACAGATTTATTATATAAATAAAAATCACCTCACAGTATTTACGCTTGAGGCATTTCCTTTACATGGTATCAGCATCGGTGAAATCCTTGCCGAGACCTTCTTTCAAGCTTTCATGGCTGATTCTTTCACCAACCAGCTTCCGCTCAATACGATGGTTCACATGGTGACCATCAAACTCACTCCTACAAATTACCTCTTGTGGCACCTTCCGCTCAAATTCTCTAGGGTACTGATCTAGTTCCGAATCCTACTTACACGAAATGGCACGCACAAGATCGGCTAATACTCAGTCTTCTTTATACCTCTCTGATTGAGGAATGTATGGTTGAAGTTGTGGATTGCTCTACTGCTCGTGATGCTTGGATAGCTCTTGAAGCCTCATTTTCACACAGTTTTAAGACTCGAGAGATTCAATTGAAAGACGAACTCCAGCTGATGCAACGAGGCTCTTATGGTGTTGCTGAATATGCTCGTTCTTTTCGCTCTTTGTGTGATTAGCTTAGTGCTATTGGCAAACCCATTGATGACACAGATAAGGTACATTGGTTTCTTCGTGGTATTGGATCTGATTACAAATTTTTTTCTACCTCAATGTTGTTACAGTTGTCGCTGCCTTCTTTTGCTAACTTGGTGCCGAAAGCCCTCAGCCACGAGCTTTTCTCTTGGTCCCTTCATGGTGACTCATCCTCCCAATCGGCTCTTGTTGCCCAACGAGGTTCTTCTTCTTCTTCTTTCGGTGCTTCCTCTGGTCGCCTGTTGGTTGAAATCGCAAGTGCACGAATCGTAACAAGTAATAAAGTGAATGAGTAAGAGTATCGTCCCACGAGGAATGAAAATTTCAAATAAGTATCAAAATTTATTAAATGATGATCTATTTGACAACTCGAATGTGAATGAATTGTTGGACCAATAAGTAGACAAATAACAAGAGTTAAACAAGTGGATTAAAATCAGGAAAACAAGATTCTAAAGTTTTCGATTCACCATAACTAATCATATGCGAATATCCTAATTGAATTAATTATAAGTGTTCCCTAATGTTGATAATCGAGTCTCTCAAATGTATTCATT